>LUCW03001777.1:0-12281 GCA_001586965.3 Sphaeroforma sirkka
ACATAAGAACGTAAAGTCAAGTTAATACATTAGCTAAAAAATAAAAAAGTTACACATCAGAAGAAAAAATTCAAAAAAAAAAAAAAACTTTGTTGGAATTTGGAATTTGGCGAGAAGAGACAAAACCTGTGATAGTAGTTCAGAGAATATAAAATTTAGTTTATAATATCCTACATCATCTACTACCGTCTCAAATAGGTCCAAATAAATGAGTCATACCAAATACTCAAGGCTATTTAGAGCAAATCAAAATTGAATTTAAAACACTTTGAAAATATTGGAAGATAGAACTTATATTAAATTATTTTGACTACAAATAAAAACCAACTATATTTATCCTCTGATCTTGATATTTTAGACTTGGCGAAGGCATGACTCTCTAATGAGCCCTTCAGTTGGACTTTTCCAGTTCAGGTACCTTAGAACGATCTAGTTCAGTAAGCGAAAACCAAAGTTGACGGTTAAGACTCATGTTGTACTCTTATGGACCGATGACACAAACTCATGGTGTTCTCTAAGGTTGTTTTAGTATTTGGTCCAGTAACCATTTCGATGTAGGCGCCTTACGTTTATTACTTGGTAAGGTAATAGCTAAAGGTTGTTATTCATTAGTAGTAAGTTTGAAGAATTTTCTACTGTTGGTAAGCAGATCTGAAAGTTTAGTCACAAGGAAGTAGGTGGCAAATGAGGGAATTTCATATCCATCAGGGGTTTGTAGTCACCTGAGGAAACCCTTTTCGTTTATCTCGTGTGTTCTTATGTAAACGCTTGTTCCACTTATTAAAAATACGAATGAAGTCGCGAGATTCACAGAAATGCATCGGAGGTTAGTAAGTTACTGTCCCATCCATGAAACGGGTCTTGTAGTAAAGTGTAACCGTCTTCGGATGTTTTGTCAATTATATCTTTGACTTGTGACATCCATAACTGGGACATCAGAATCAAATGAGCGAAGCGAATGAGAGTTCGGAGGTAGGGATACGGTGAGTGCCTAGATTAGTTGCGCTAGTACTGCATCTATGTTATTCACTTTCGTAAGTATCACTCTTCTCATCATGGTAAGAAATAACAAAAGGTCCAATTGTCTTAGAAGAGAGTTCGGTAACGTTGGCATTTCGATTTATAATGTTAACATAATCGCCGACTTTGAACTGAACAATGTTCTTAGTGTTATTCCATCGGTCTTACGCTTTAAGTAGGACACGATTCTTTGTGCTCCGAGTAAACAGGGGTAAACAAACGTTCTGCATATGCTCGATCTTTTGTAGCCACTGAGTAACGTGTTTATCGAGCGCAGTTTTGTCAAACGTTGCTTGTAATTCACTATAGCGGCCAAAGAAATAGTGGAAACGGGAGTGTTCAGTTTGAGGATTCATGCAGTTATTCATTTGAGTCTGAACCCATTTCAAATGAAGTAAAGGCCACATATCCTCAACGTCATCTAGTGCAGTACGCAACAGCTTGCTAAGTTCTCTATGATGTGTCTCATTTGCACCCTGCGTTTGAGGTTTGTAAGGAACACCACGCCTATGGGTCATGCCTGATACGAGTATAAAGTGCCTCCAATACGCCAGGTACAAACTCACTACCGTTATCAAGAACATAGTACTCTGGGGAAGCCGAAGTCATTAAAGACGTGATAGCATAATTCTGCCACTGTTTGTGGACGTTTGTTCGGTACTGCAAAAGCAAGTTATAGCCCGAAGCCACATAAGAAATGACAGATATATACATCGCCAGTATGCTTGGATCGCGGGAGTTTAACCAAATCGACTATGACTCGGCGCATCGGTTGGTCTTCTGTCACACTTTTAGGGTGCCCAACCGTAGCGGTCTTGATCTGGTTCTTTTTCACAATCAGTACAGCGTCGGTATACTTCACGTATGGTTTCTTTCAGCGCCGGGTGATCAAGCCCTGCACGAATAGCCATTTTATAAGTATGCTCATATGCTCGATGAGTTAAATTATGTATAATTTTAACTCTACTCTCGAGCTCCTCTAAGTCAGTCAGATTCTGCGTAACGCTGGCTGGATGAACCATAGTCCTGTGGGAAAGGGCAACCTCAGTATCAGGAGGGTAGAGTCCTGAGATACATAATTGACAACATTGGATTGTTGAAGTATCTTCTTCAGTTGTTTCGCAACTCCTGGCTGTTCTTTAAGCAGCGCTTTTAAGTAGTTGAGTGCGAGCTTCAGGTTCTCTTAGAGTTTTGAGTCTTTGATCCATGGCCTTAGCTAGTTCCATGTTTTTTACGATCTAATGCCGTTTCAATCGGCATTACCTCGACTGCAATCTTGTTGGGTGCATGTGTTGTACGAGTCTTGAGCTTTTGTTCAAACTCTTTTAGACTCCTCTAGTTTAGCTAAGAATTCGGTTGAGGGTTTCCACTTAGTGGTACCTGCAGGACCGATGCGACAAACAATGGTGTGTTTCCAAGGCGTCTTCTTAATAGAATAGGATCCCTGATACAAGAACGTGTCGGTTTCACGGTCGACATAAATAGGTTCGTCTTGAATCATATTAATTAAATCACGCATCCATGGGTCGGAGTTACGTAAGGGACAACACAGCGTAATGGTAGATTTAGTAATATTAACATAATTTAACAACTGTGCGATAAGTTGACAAGGTGGGTTAGCCCACGCATTATGCTTTTGATAAGTCAAGCTGAAATGCATCACCTTTAGGATGAGTCAACGACCTATATTCAGAAACCTGTTTGTTATGTTCTGCGGCGAACATATCAACAGTAAATGGACCCCATCGTGATTGAGCGAGGTTAAACCATTTCTTATTTAGCATCCAATCGGTTGCTAATAACTCCTTGACTGTTTTCTGGTAGTCGGGCACAAGTCGAGAGAGCATGTCAGGAAGATGGTTATGTATTCCTGGTATGTGTGTTATATTAAAAGCGAACTTGGCAATAATGTCATGCCAGCGGCTCACCAACTGTGAATCAGGGTTCATATCTTTTAAGTATGTTAAAGACTTTTGATCACAGGCGACAGTAAAGTAACTTCCATAAAGGTAGTCTTTAAACTGTCTTAGCGCAGTAACTATAGCAAGGAGCTCTTGTTTAACGGTAGGGTAATTCCGTTGACTTTTATTATAACTCTTGCTAAAGAATTGTATGTAGCGCGGTTTACCATTTATCGTTTGGTAAAGCACTCCACCTACCGCTCGATCTGAAGCGTCGGTTGCTACTTGGAATGGGACACCATCCACAGGGTACTGCATGATGGGTGCGTCCATTACTTTACTTTTGACTAGTTTAAATGCATCATCACATTCTTTAGTCCAAAGCTTTCCCAAAGGTCCTTTGTGCAGCCGTAGGTGACTGAAAGGCTTTAAGTAATGAGAAAGATGTGGTACCGAATCCGAGAAGAAGTTAACAAACCCACACAGAGAGTTCACATCTCTTCCAGTAATTGGTGTTGATAAATCCAACAGAAACTGTTTCTTGCCAGGATCAATTTCTACCCCTGCTGCAGATACTTTGTAGCCAAGTAAGTGTATAGTATCTTTAGCAAAAGAACACTTGTCTTCGTTAATCTTAAGTTTGGCATGATTAAGTCGCTTTAAGACTTCTTTAACGAGTTTAGCATGTTCATGTGCTGTCTTTGTAAAGATAACTATATCATCTAAATAGACTGATACGTTATACGACAGGTCCGCAAATAGTTCCATCATAACTTGTTGGAAGAAAGAAGGTAACATGTGTAAGCCTTCAGGTGCACTTTTAAACTGGTACTTCTTACCTTGCCAAGTAAAGGAAAAGTATTTCCTATGCGGCTCATATATTTGTAATTGATGGAATGCAGCTTTTAAGTCTATCTTGGAAAAGATAGTCGCACCTTCCATTTTGCGTAGTATCTCGCTTATCTTTGGTAAGGGGAAAACTATGTTGCGGAATCGGTTTGTTGATTGGCGACAGGTCTAGTACTACTCTTGTTTTACTAAACGTTCCATCAGATTTATATTGATCAACCGCTATGAGAGCTAAGTTAACTGGGGTTGCATCATAATTGATTTCAATTAGACCCTGTTTTAACCAATCTTCAATTTAGGTTTTGACAACGTCTCTGTGTCTCCAACTCACGTAGTTATGTGAAGGACACTTTAACTTAGATAAGTCGACGTTTGTTAAATCAAGCTTAACGTACCCGTTAGAGAACATAAACATACACCAGTCAGTTATTGCAATCTTCCTGTTTTGTATAATTAAGTCCATAATTATATCGGTGAAGTGCGGAATCATGTCCTTTGCTTCTATCGGCCACGTAGGATAACATCGAAAGGTCAGAAACTGCAGCAGCGGCTAGCTCCTTTAAAAGCTCATCTTTGCGGTTGAAATGACGTCGAGATTGAGAAGATCCAACCACTCGTTGTCGATTATGGCGTCCCCAACATTTGCGTCTTCCGTCCCAACATTCGGTGGCGAGGCATTCAGTGGCGAGGCATGCAATGAAATTTCACGAAATGGAACGCCGCCATCTTTGTTGATAGGTGGATTGAGCTGACTTTCAGTAGTAATAAACCGTCAATCTCTAGACGATTCCTCCACTTGTTCTGGAGATATGGCCTTTCCAATATCTGACTTTTCGCGATCAGATGGCGAGCTGATGCCCTGGGCTGCACTACTAGGAGACACGCGGGCGCTGGTGCGAGCTTTTCCGCGGCAGTTGAGACCTCCTCTTCCAAGGCTTTAGAGTCCGACGAGTCATCCTCAGAGTTTTCATCAGAACCAAGCTCAGAAACGGCGTCCTCTACAGCTTCAACGGCAGGCTCAGTACCAGACGGACCAGTGTCCCCAGTAACCTCAACAGGCTTAGCAGGCTTAGAGCTGGCGGCTCCTTGCCTTTAATATTTCCTTTAGCCATAGTAATATTTCAAGAACAGGAAAATTAATAAGGTCTAGGTATAGTAACTTGCGTGTAGCTTACTTTATGGTAGTATAGCCACTATGAGGTAGTAGTATAGAATACCTACAGTCCTGTCGCTAGATAGTAAGCAATTATTAGACAGTCTAGAGGCAGTACACTAAGGTAACTACTAAATAACTGAAAAATATGTAAACTTCAATGGATAGTTCTATGTTCTAAACTATGTTATATAAACTAAGATACAATTTAAGTCAGTTAGGATTTAGCAGTGGTAGCTTGTGTAAGAATGATCAGGACTGCCTCTTTGTAAGAGCCTTAATATCCTCGATCACACAGGACGTACCTCTAGCTGTTCTTTATTGAATAATTTTCACTTGAAGTACTAAGTGTTCATGACTACATGTCTATTTAGTAGATAGACATAAGAACGTAAGTCAAGTTAATACATTAGATTTAAAATATAAAAAAGTTCCATCTGAAGAAAAGTTAAAAAAAGAAAAAAAGACTGTAAACTTCGATGGAAATTACTAGGTTTCAAACTATATTAAACTAAAATACAATTTAGTCAGTTAGGATTTAGCAGTGGTAGCTTGTGTAAGAATGATCGGGACTACCTCTGATTATAAAATTTGGTTTATAATATCCTACATCTACTAATGTCTCAAATAGGTCCAAGTAGATGAGTCATACCAAATACTCAGGCTATTGGAGCCATCAAAGTGAATTTAGAACACTTTGGAAATATTGGAAAAAAGAGCTTGTACTAAATTATTTAAAATACAAATAAAAACCAATGTATTATCTCAATTGATCTTGATATTTTAGACTGACCGGAGGCCGTATTTCTACATAGCCCCCCAGTAGCTTTTAGAACTACGAACGTACGTTAAGATACGATCTAGTTGGTAAAGCGAAAACCAAAGTAAAAACGGTTTCGGTCATGACTTATCGAGTAAGTAGTGTGTGCCTATATGTACGAGTTCAAGACTCATGTTGTACTCTATGTCGTTTAGTATTTGGTCCAGTAACCATTTCCGATGTAGGCGCCTTACGTTTATTATTTGGTAAGGTAATAGCCAAAGGCTGTTCTTCATTAGTAAGTAAGTTTGAACAATTTTTTTCTGCACTGTTGGTAAGCAGATCAGAAAGTTTAGTCACGTAGGAAGTAGGTGGCAAATAGGGAATTTCAGATCCGTCAGGGTTTGTAGTCACCTGAGGAAACCCTTTTCGTTTATCTCGTGTGTTCTTATGTAAACGCTTATTCCATTTCTTATTAAAGATACGAAGAAAGTCGCGAGATTCACGAAATGCATCGGAGGTTAGCCAAGCTACTGTCCCATCCATGAAACGGGTCTTGTAGTAAGTGTAACCGTCTTCGGATGTTTTGTCAATTATATCTTTGACTTGTGACTCCATAACTGGTACATCAGAATCAAATGAGCGAGCGAATGAGAGTTCGGAGGTAGGGATACGGTGAGTGCCTAGATTGGTTGCGCTAGTAGTACCATCAATGTTATTCACTTCGTAAGTATCACTCTTCTCATCATGGTAGGAAATAACAAAAGGTCCTATCGTCTTAGAAGAGAGTTCGGTAACGTTGGCGTTTCGATTTATAATGTTAACGTAATCGCCGACTTTGAACTGAACAATGTTCTTAGTGTTATTCCATCGGTCATACGCTTTAAGTAGGACGCGATTCTTGTGCTCAGTAAACAGGGGTAAACAACGTTCTGCATATGCTCGATCTTTTTGTAGCCACGGGTAGCGTGTTTCTCGGGCGCAGTTTTATCAAACGTTGCTTGTAATTCACTATAGCGGCCAAAGAAATAGTGAAACGGGAGTGTTCCAGTTTGAGGATTCATGCAGTTATTCATTTGAGTCTGAACCCATTTCAAATGATAAGGCCACATATCCTCAACGTCGTCTAGTGCGGTACGCAAGAGTTTCTTAAGTTCTCTATGACGTGTCTCATTTGCACCCTGCTGCGTTTGAGGTTTGTAAGGAACACCACGCCTATGGGTCATGCCTGATACAGTATAAGTGCCTCCATTACGTCGGTACAAAACTCACTACCGTTATCAGAACATAGTACTCGGGGAAACCGAAGTCATTAAAGACGTGATAGCATAATTCTGCCACTGTTTGTGGACGTTTGTTCGGTATTGCATAAAAGCAAGTTATAGGCGAAGCCACACATAAGAAATGACAGATATATACATCGCCAGTATGCTTGGATCGCGGGAGTTTAACCAAATCGACTATGACTCGGCGCATCGGTTGGTCTTCTGTCACACTTTTTTTAGGGGTGCCCAACCGTATCGCTTGATCTGGTTCTTTTCACAATCAGTACAGCGTCGGTATACTTCACGTATGGTTTCTTTCAGCGCCGGGTGATCAAGCCCTGCACGAATAGCCATTTTATAAGTATGCTCATATGCTCGATGCGTTAAATTATGTATAATTTTAACTCTACTTTCGAGCTCCTCTAAGTCAGTCAGATTCTGCGTAACGCTGGCTGGATGAACCATAGTCCTGTTGGAAAGGGCAACCTCAGTATCAGGAGGGGTAGAGTCCTGAGATACATAATTGACAACATTGGATTGTTGAAGTATCTTCTTCAGTTGTTTCGCAACTCCTGGCTGTTCTTTAAGCAGCGCTTTAAGTAGTTGAGTGCGAGCTTCAGGTTCTCTTAGAGTTTTGAGTCTTTGATCCATGGCCTTAGCTAGTTCCATGTTTTTTACGATCTAATGCCGTTTCAATCGGCATTACCTCGACTACAATCTTGTTGGGTGCATGTGTTGTACGAGTCTTGAGCTTTTGTTCAAACTCTTTAGACTCCTCTAGTTTAGCTAAGAATTCGGTTGAGGGTTTCCACTTAGTGGTACCTGCAGGACCGATGCGACAAACAATGGTGTGTTTCCAAGGCGTCTTCTTAATAGAATAGGATCCCTGATACAAGAACGTGTCGGTTTTTCACGGTCGACATAAATAGGTTCGTCTTGAATCATATTAATTAAATCACGTATCCATGGGTCGGAGTTACGTAAGGGACAACACAGCGTAATGGTAGATTTAGTAATATTAACATAATTTAACAACAACTGTGCGATAAGTTGACAAGGTGGGTTAGCCCACGCATTATGCTTTGATAAGTCAAGCTGAAATGCATCACCTTTAGGATGAGTCAACGACCTATATTCAGAAACCTGTTTGTTATGTTCTGCGGCGAACATATCAACAGTAAATGGACCCCATCGTGATTGAGCGAGGTTAAACCATTTCTTATTTAGCATCAATCGGTTGCTAATAACTCTTTGACTGTTTTCTGGTAGTCGGGCACAAGTCGAGAGAGCATGTCAGGAAGATGGTTATGTATTCCTGGAATGTGTGTTATATTAAAAGCGAACTTGGCAATAATGTCATGCCAGCGGCTCACCAACTGTGAATCAGGGTTCATATCTTTTAAGTATGTTAAAGACTTTTGATCACAGGCGACAGTAAAGTAACTTCCATAAAGGTAGTCTTTAAACTGTCTTAGCGCAGTAACTATAGCAAGGAGCTCTTGTTTAACGGTAGGGTAATTCCGTTGACTCTTATTATAACTCTTGCTAAAAGAATTGTATGTAGCGCGGTTTACCATTTATCGTTTGGTAAAGCACTCCACCTACCGCTCGATCTGAAGCGTCGGTTGCTACTTGGAATGGGACACCATCCACAGGGTACTGCATGATGGGTGCGTCCATTACTTTACTTTTGACTAGTTTAAATGCATCATCACATTCTTTAGTCAAAGCTTTCCCAAAGGTCCTTTGTGCAGCCGTAGGTGACTGAAAGGCTTTAAGTAATGAGAAAGATGCGGTACCGAATCCGAGAAGAAGTTAACAAACCCACACACAGAGTTCACATCTCTTCCAGTAATTGGTGTTGATAAATCCAACAGAAACTGTTTCTTGCCAGGATCAATTTCTACCCCTGCTGCAGATACTTTGTAGCCAAGTAAGTGTGTATAGTATCTTTAGCAAAAGAACACTTGTCTTCGTTAATCTTAAGTTTAGCATGATTAAGTCGCTTTAAGACTTCTTTAACGAGTTTAGCATGTTCATGTGCTGTCTTTGTAAAGATAACTATATCATCTAAATAGACTGATACGTTATACGACAGGTCCGCAAATAGTTCCATCATAACTTGTTGGAAGAAAGAAGGTAACATGTGTAAGCCTTCAGGTGCACCTTTAAACTGGTACTTCTTACCTTGCCAAGTAAAGGAAAAGTATTTCCTATGAGGCTCATATATCTGTAGTTGATGGAATGCAGCTTTTAAGTCTATCTTGGAAAAGATAGTCGCACCCTCCATTTTGCGTAGTATCTCGCTTATCTTAGGTAAGGGAAAACTATGTTGCGGAATTAGTTTGTTGATTGGCGACAGGTCTAGTACTACTCTTGTTTTACTAAAAACGTTCCATCAGATTTATATTGATCGACCGCTAAGAGAGCTAAGTTAACTGGGGTTGCATCATAATTGATTTCAATTAGACCCTGTTTTAACCAATCTTCGATTTGGGTTTTGACAACGTCTTTGTGTCTCCAACTCACGTAGTTATGTGAAGGACACTTTAACTTAGAGAAGTCGACGTTTGTTAAGTCAAGTCTAACGTACCCATTAGAGAACTTAAACATACACCAGTCAGTTATTGCAATCTTCCTGTTTTGTATAATTAAGTCCATAATTATATCGGTGAAGTGCGGAATCATATCCTTTGCTTCACCTTCCGGAGGTTTAGGTATCTTTAACATATTATCATCTGACTGATCTTTATTCGGGTCTAGCCCATTAGGCAGACCAGTGAGTGTTATACCTAAACTGAGAAGATCAGTCATACCTATAATTAAATCGTATTTCTGAGACATGTCAGTAACGATTAGGTGAGTCTTCACTTCTCTTCTATCTGACAGCATTATGTGTGCATAGTCAATGGCTTGTTCGCAAGTAGTAACTTTGCCATTTCCCAAGATTAAATCAGTTGTTTCGTTATGGACAGCCATATCTGTAGCGTAGGCTACTCGGCATGAATAGCAGAGACTTCAGCCCCTGGATCAAATAGTGCCATAACTTTTTCTCCATTTACGAAAACTGTTTGAAAGATACGTTCATCTCCTTTGGTATAGATTTTATTGAACATTTTCTCATAATCTTGCTCTAGTGCGCACATATGGTACTGTCAGTGCTTAACTTGGACGTCTGGTAAGTCCTTGCAATCCTCTTTTGTGCCAACCGTTAGTACCCTTGCAAGTAGCACACTCTTTCATATAGTGTCCAAAATCTGGCTTGCCTGGTGCACACTTAACAGGGTCGTGTCTACCATTCCACTTGCCATTACGTTTTGTGAGGTTGTAACCACACTTCTTGCAAGGCGCTCTCACCTTCTTATCACCTTTCGGTTCGGTAGAAGTAGAGCCAGTACCCCCTCAGTAGTAGTGCGAGGTTTCTTAGTACTACGCGCAGTATTAGTCTCTACGTTTCGCTTAGTGGGCTGGGTGTAGCTCGTGGTACTAAGTACTCTAGTAGAGGAATTGGTATGCTTGTGTACTATCTTCTCAAAGACAGACCAAGGCATAGATCGCAAATCACCATAGGCGATGATGTCATCATTGACTTTCTTAAAGAGGTTAGCTCCCAGAGTCTCCATCATCTGACAAATTAATAAATATTCGCCAGTATAGGTACGACCACCCATCCAGTATTCATATGTGTCATATGAGCTAGAGCACCTCGAATAGTGGTATCGTTCGCAAAGAACTTGCGAGACTCTAGAAGTTCACGGTCACGTGCATCTTCAAAAAAAAGGTGTTAAGTATATTATCACGCAACTGGTGCCAGGGTAGGGCTTTCCAGTTGGGCTCATGAACCTTCAAGATAGTTCGCCATTCACCTGGCTCACAGAAATGAATAAAGGCATTCATCATCTGCTTATCCTAAGGCTGGCAGACTCCTTAAGTTGGTCGAAGGCCTTCAGTGTCTCCACTGTACTCTCATTAGTAGAGAAATCGACCTCAGCCTGCGCGTTACCTAGCTGCTTTATAAAGCTTGGTTCTAAGTGTTCACGAGGCTCATGCTCAGTGCTACGGGCTGCTAGTGCCAAGATGGTGTCTATTTCCTTTCTCTTGTTATCGATTAGATAGCGAATGTTATCCGCTTTCCTATCGTCAAGGTCAGAGTCATTCAATAGACGGTCCTCAAGGACTTGCATACCAGAGCGTAATAGCCTGAGACAGTATGTCTGGTTCTCACTTCCTCATCCTCAGGATTAGAGCGGGGAACTCTCTAACGAGGTACTGGTGTAGCGATTGCCAAAATCGTGATTACCAGGGTTGGTTGGCAAATGAGGGTCGATATTACGAGGATGGTAAGCCTCATCGAGTTCCATACGATCATATCCTCTGACAGGGTTAGGTTTGTCAAGAGGATGGTCGATGGTAGCATCAGAGCTATAGAGATTAAATTTTGAAATATTATCTCTCTCGCCAGTGGTAACTGGCTTAGTGGTAAACATACTGGCTGGTAAACCAGTAGGTCTCGGGTTCGAAACCCGGCCCGAATTTTTTTTCTTCTTCGGTATAGGAAGAATATCAGCCAAGTGGGACACGATAGAGGGTCCACAACTGCTGCTGCCGCTAGCTCCTTCAAGAGCGCTTCAGTGCGGTTCAATTGGCGTCGAGATTGAGAGGATCCAACCACTCGTTGTCGAGTTATGGCGTCCTCAGCTTCGGCCCCAAGATTTGAGCTGAATGGAATGGCTTCTCCATCGATGGCGAAACCGAAATTTTCGGACAGGTCCAATACTTCCTTTTCACGCCGGATTTGTGCTGGAGTGTCCTTTAGATGTGGAGTTATAATGCCCCCCCGACATTCGTATCCACGAATTTTCCAGCCTTTCGACGTTTATCCCCAATATTTGACGGCACGTGGTCAGGGGGGGGGCAAGCTGGGGTCCTGAGCTTCACTCCTAGGTGATACACGGACGCTGGCGAGCCTTTCCGCGGTAGTAGATACCTCTTCTTCCAAGGCTTTAGGATCCGACAGGTCATCCTCAGAATAATCCTCTGTACCAACCTCAATTACTAGGTTTCAAACTATATTAAACTAAAATACAATTTAGTCAGTTAGGATTTAGCAGTGGTAGCTTGTGTAAGAATGATCGGGACTGCCTCTTGTTAAGAGCCTAAATATCCTCGATCACACAGGGCGTACCTCTAGCTGTTCTTTATTGAATAATTTTCACTAGAAGTACTAAATGTTCATGACCACTTGCCTAATTTGTAAATAGACATAATAACGTAAGTCACGTTAATACATTAGCTGATATAAATAAAGTTCCATCTGAAGAAAGTTAAAAAGA
>LUCW03001778.1:0-7500 GCA_001586965.3 Sphaeroforma sirkka
GTATCAATCGAGTGCATGTCCTGTTGAATTTTATTGTGTGAGTCAGTTATCGTACGTGACCACTCTTGATACACTGTGATTCGTTTAGCAGTGATGGCAGGTGGGACCATCCACGCATCAAATTGGCTGGTGCTGTATGATGCTATTACAGTGTTAAAGACAGTGTTATAGTGTACTATAGTAGTATTTTATATACAGTGTTATAGTGTACTATAGTAGTATGTTACGAACAGTGTTGTAGTGTACTATAGTACTATGTTAAGCCAGTTTGAACTGATACAGACTTGTTTTCGCTCGTCTCTACGGATGTTCGGTACAGGCTATGGAGGTAGAGGGGAGGATATGGTGGTGATGATTGATGACGAAGACAGCTGGGACATGGACACCAATATTCTCGACGCCCCCGAGCACACGGCGGAAGACGATTTGCTGAAGATTGCAGGAGAGGTGTGTGTGTGTCGTGTACCTTACCTACAGATGCATGTGTATGCGTATGTGTGCTCTGTGGACACATGGGTGGTTGTGTGTATGATTGTAAGAGAGGTATGTGTGTGCGTGCTTGTAACTCACCTACAGATGCATGTGTATACGTATGTGTACTCTATGTAAATATGAGTTGTTGTGTGCATGATTGCAAGAGAAGTGTGTGTCTGCGTGCGTGTAGTTTACCTACAGATGCATGTGGATACGTATGTGTACTCTATGGACACATGAGTTATGTGTATGATTGCAAGAGAGGTGTGTGTGTGCTTGCGTGTAGCTTACCTACAAATGCATGTGTATACGTGTGTGTGCGTGTGTGTAGCTTACCTAGAGATGCATATGTATACGTATGTGTACTCTATGGACAGATGGGTGGTTGTGTGTATGAGGTGACAAGTGCGCTGTACGTTTAGTGTCACCTGTCGTTGTGAGTGTTTGGGTTCTTCGCCTGGAACCCGACGCGAGTTGTTTTCTGAACACTTGACAGCGCAGCAACAGAGGCACAGGCACCTGGTAAACAGTTTGTTACAACAGGTCTAGGTAGTGTAGTGTAGGTGGTTGTACAACAGGTGTAGGTAGTGTAGGTGGTTGTAAAACAGGTGCAGGTAGTGTAGTGCAGATGGTCGCACAACTGGTGTAGGCAGTGCAGGTGCTTGTATAACATGTGCAGGTAGTGCAGGTGGTTGTACAAACAGGTGTAGGTAGTGTAGTGTAAGTGATTGTACAACAGGTGTAGGTAGTGTAGTGTAGGTGATGGTAGAACAGATGTAGGTAGTGTAGGTGGTTGTACAACAGGTCTATTTAGTGTAGTGTAGGTGGTTGTACCACAACAGGTGCAGGCAGTGTAGTGCAGGTGGTTCTACAACAGGTGCAGGCGCAGTGTAGTGTAGGTGATTGTGCAACAGGTGTAGGTAGCGTAGGTGGTTGTACAACAGGTCCAGGCAGTGTAGTGCAGGCGGTTGTACAACAGGTGCAGGTAGCAGTAGTGTAGGTGATTGATGCAACAGGTGCGCAGGCAGTGCAGTGCAGGTGATTGTGCAACAGGCAGCGCAGCGTAGGTGGTTGTACAACAGGTCCAGGCAGTGTAGTGCAGGTGGTTGTACAACCAGGTCCAGGTAGTGTAGGTGGTTGTAAAAAACAGGTGTAGGTAGTGTAACGTAGATTATCCGTACAACTGGTGTAGGCAGTGCAGGCGCTTGCAACAACATGTGTAGGTAGTGCAGGCAGGTGGTTGTACAACAGGTGTAGGCAGTGTAGCGTAGTGATTGTACAAACGGAGGCGCAGGTAGTGTAGTGTAGGTGATGGTAGAACAGATGTAGGCAGTGCAGGTGGTTGTACAACAGGTCCATTTAGTGTAGTGCAGGTGGGTCAGCAACAACAGGTGCAGGTGCAGTGTAGTGTATGTGATTGTACAACTGGCGCAGGCAGTGCAGCGCAGGTGATTGTACAACAGATGTAGGTAGTGTAGTGTAGGTGATTGTACAACAGGTCCAGGTCCAGGCAGTGCAGGTGGTTGTACAACAGGTGTAGGTAGTGTAGTGTAGGTGGTTCTACAACAGGTGCAGGTAGTGTAGTGTAGGTGATTGTGCAACAGATGTACGTAGTGTAGGTGGTTGTACAACAGGTCTAGGTAGTGTAGTGTAGGTGGTTGTACAACAGGTGTAGGTAGCGTAGGTGGTTGTACAACAGGTCTAGGTAGTGTAGTGTAGGTGGTTGTACAACAGGTGTACGTAGTGTAGGTGGTTGTAAAACAGGTGTAGGTAGTGTAGTGTAGATGGTCGTACAACTGGTGTAGGTAGTGTAGGTGGTTGTACAACAGGTGTAGGTAGTGTAGGTGGTTGCATGAGGTGTATGGATGTCTTAGATACATGTGGGTGTACTTACGGCAATGCAACCGAATGCACCGGGATGTAGTTTATGGATGCAGTCTCATATGGTCATATAGCTCTTCTCCTATAAATCTGAATGTGTAATTATGTGATACGCTCATATAATTCTTCTCATATATATCTGATTGTGTAATAATGTTTTGCCGTTCGAACGAGTATATGGCCATAGCGTGAGGCTAACGTTGCCTAGCAACGATTCTGCCACCTGCTGCTCCTCGTTGATAACTTGCTCATGTCTTATTTTGTCACATATGATAATCGAGTTCTTGTCCATTTCTTATTTTGTCACATATGATAATCGAGTTCTTGTTCATGTCTTATTTTGTCACATGTGATACTCGGGTTCTTGTTCATGTCTTATTTTGTCACATATGATAGTCAAGTACTTATTCATGTCATATTTTGTCGCCTCCGAGAACGAAGTATATATTCATATTTTTTCACCTGTGATGGTCAAGTACTTATTCATGTCCTATTTTGTCACCTGTGTTAGTCAAGTACTTATTGATGTCATATTTTGTCACCTCCGAGTACCAAGTATATATTCATGTCTTATTTTTTCACCTGTGTTAGTTAAGTACTTATTGATGTCTTATTTGTCACATGTGATAGTCAAGTACTTATTCATGTCTTATTTTGTCACCTGTGAAAACAGGCCTTTGGAGAGGAAGACGAGGACAGTCTGCCAGGTGAATACCAGCCAGATTTCTGGGCTCTATTCTACTTAGCGGTCGTGGGTACCATATTCGCACTGTGGGCTTTGGGTCAGGTATGCGAGATATTTGTATTTATATGAATATATGCATGTACCTGTATATTTATGAAGATATACAAATTTCATGTGTGTATACGAATATATTCATATATCTGTACGTATATGAAGATATACATAAATCTGTCTTTATATGAATATATACATATATCTGTATGTATGTGAATATATATATATATATATATATATATATATATATATATATATATATATATATATATATATATATATATATATATATATAGATATATAGATATATGTGAAAGATATTTTATATATCTGTATGTCCATGAATATATATATGTGTATTTGGTCTCATCTATATATACACATATATAAATATATATATATATGTATGTGTATGAAGATATTCATATATTTGTACATATGAGTATATACATGTATTTGATATTTCTGTATGTATACGAATATATAAATATATGTATATATATATATACGAATATCTTATATACCTGTATGATGTACCTGTATCTATATTTTTTCTATGTAGATGGTTATTTACATGCATCTGTATATATATGAACATACACGTGTTTGTACACACACACACACACACACACACATATATATATATATATATATATATATATATATATATATATATATATATATATGTATCTATATATGGCTTGACTGTTCTGTTCTGTTCTTGTGTTAGCATTTTAAGAGTTTTCTCCTCACTCTTGTGTGCAGGAATGGTCGATCCGCTTGAAGGCTCTCATGACATGCACGTCATGCAAGAGCTTAGACGATGCGACCATTGTCAGATGCACACCACGGGAGCACAGAGGCAAGCCAGCACTAGTGCCACTCGAGGATGTAGGAAAGGAGAGGCCCTACTTTGTGTTCCAGAAACAAAGGTGTGGAGTATACTTCATGCATGTCTGCTTTATTATTATATATATATATATATATATACACACACACACACACACACACATTATATATGTATATATATATATATATATATATATATATATATATATATATATATATATATATATATATATATATATATATATATATATATATATATATATATATATATATATATATATATATATATATATATATATATATATATAAATATATACATATATAGACATATGTATGAGACATTTCAGCAAGCCACTTGCATGTCACTCGAACCAGTTGCGTTGCTACATTTGATTCGCTACCACACCCGATGCTTGTAGCTATGCGTATTGATATTGAGCTCTCCATATACTGCGTACCTTTTTCTACAGGCGGAACATCCCTTGGTCTCGTTTGTAGTTGTTACATAACGCTTTTAATTTTCATTCTTCGTATTTCCTATACATTTTATACAATTTTTATCATCAAGTAGATTCAATACATATATTCAGTGCCCAAGAGTGTCGAAACAGCGAACGTATTGGCTACTTGACGTGTCTTTTTAACCACCGATTGTTATAGGGGGTGCTTACCAATCGGTTTCTTTTCTAGTTTTTAGATCTATGGCTTCTATATCCGTATGCATATCCGTATTTCCATTCATACGCTTATCCTTACTAGTTCTTGTATGTGCATGTATGTACTATTATACCTATCCTTACTAGTCTTTATACATGCATGTATGTACTATTAAACCTATCCTTACTAGTCCTTGTATGGGCATGTATGTACAATTAAAACTATCCTTAATATTCCTTGTACATGCATGTGTGTACTATTAAACATATCCTTACTAGTCCTTATACCCGCATGTATGTACTACTAAACTCATCCTTGCCATTCGTTGTATATGCATACATGTACAATTAATCCTATCCTTGCCATTCCTTGTACATGCATGCATGTACTACTAAACCTATCCTTGCCATTCCTTGTATATGCATGTATGTACTACTAAACCTATCCTTGCCAATTGTTGTATATGCATGCATGTACTACCAAACCTATACTTGCCATTCGTTGTACATGCATGTATGTACTACTGAACCTATCCTTGCCAATCCTGGTACATGCATGCATGTACTACTAAACCTATCCTTATTATTCCTTGTACATGCATGCATGTACTACTAAACCTATCCTTATTATTCCTTGTACATGCATGCATGTACTAATAAACCTATCCTTGCCATCCCTTGTATATGCATTGCATGTACTATTAAACGTTCCTACTGACACCCCTGCGCATTGCCCTCCTGTGTGGTGTAGATGGGAATGGAGCGATGAGCTAGAGCTATTCGAGAAGATTGTGCCACCGGTCAAAAACCCCATCAAGTTTTACACTGCTGCGAAGCCATACAGGTACGTGTGTGCGGATGTGTGTGGGCTTGGCTATGCGTGTCTTTTGTGTGTATGATGTATGTGTGGGTATAGGTATCGGTGTGTCTCTATGTGTGTGTATATGTACATTTATAAGGATATGTTTAATACTATGTTTATACTATGTTTATCAGAGTGTGTTTTTGCGGTGTATTTGAGTGTGTATGTATTTATTTATACTTCCGTGTGCTTATCAGTATGTCGATCGCCCGTCCTTCCACATACGCGTCCATATATGGACTATGTGTTGCTATTTTATATATATATATATATATATATATATATTCTTATGTATATATATATATATTCTTGTTATAAATGCCTTATCGCTCATATTCTATTTATAGATTATATACCTACCACATGCCATTGAGTAACTCTAAATTCTTAATATAGATTACATGCCTGATGTATCATTCGCTTTTGCAGGTCCAGACGAGCAGTGGAAACGGCATCTACGCATTACGGCGCCAATAAGTTTGAGATCCCAATGCCCACCTTTGGAGAAATGTACAAGGAGCAGATCATGTCCCCTTTCTTTTCCTTCCAGGTCCATATTTGTACTTGTTTGAGGTCCGTATGTGTCTTTGTTTCTTTGTTTTAGGTCAGTATTTGTCCTTTTTATAGATCCGTATGTGTCGTGTTTGTGTTCCGTCACCGAATTGCCCAGCCCTGGCCTTTGTCTTCGTCTTGTCCTGCGTCTTGTTGAGTTTTTGGGTCTGAAACCCTAAACTCTAAAAATCAAGCGACCCTAATACGGCAACAAAGCTTCTGCTGTGTGTAGCAATGCCTCGGGTGGGACAATGCCTTCTGATCGTGGCGGATCCACTCCTGGTGTTTATCTTACCCACATCTCACCATATCTTATTCGGGCACCAAAATTAAGATCAACAAATGGCATGAACTAGATTCACACAATTTTTTTCTCCCATGGATGCTGCGTATGCTTATACACACACTTGTTTCTAACACATTTATTGCCTATGCTTATACACACTTGTTTCTAACACATGGTTGTTGCCTATGCTTATACACACACTTGTTGCTCACACATTTGTTGCCTATGCTCGGCAGATCTTCTGTGTGCTGCTGTGGTGTCTGGAGGACTACTGGCAGTACTCGCTGTTTAATCTGACAATGATTCTAGGGTTTGAGGCGAGTGTGGTGATGACCCGTCGACTGAGCATCAGGTCAGTGCACTGAGTGGGCCAATGGATTCATCTGCTTATACTCAGACTGACGTGCGTGTGTATGTTCTCATAGGTGCTAGTGTATGCATCTGTCTGACTATATTAGAAAGTGTGCGTATGTGTTTATGTTCACACAGGTGCCAGCACACACACACATATATATATATATATATATATATATATATATATATCATACACTCAAATCGAATACTTGTCCATCTTACAGTAAGTTGAGGGGGATGGGAAACAAAGCCTCGCGGTGTGGCGTGTGGAGGTACGATGGCTGGACTACACTTCCCACCGAACAACTGCTGCCTGGCGATAAGATCAGGCTCAATGGTGGTATGTCTAAGCTAATAAATGTATTTACTGTTCCATTGTTCTGCTGATCTATATATATATATATATATATATATATATATATATATATATTTAAATACATTTCATTCATACAATATGATGTTCATACATGCAAGCTGGGAATGGAATGTGCTTTTAAGGATGTTTATACATACATGCACACTTCGAAAGGTACACGTTGCTATTACATGTATACACTCGCATACTTGTATGTCTTCACAACCCAATCATATACTTTTCTTATCGATGTATATACGCCACTACTATACGTGTTCACATATATGCATGCGTAAACATACTCACAAACATATACAGCTAAACGAATACTTTGACGTATTTGGATACATACATAAATACGTATATACATACATATGCAGAAGAATGCATTAATGCTTTCGAATATATATATATATATATATATTTAGAAACATACATTGATGTCCATCAATAAGTATTTACATCATATATATATGCACGTGTAAAAACATG
>LUCW03001778.1:12500-51053 GCA_001586965.3 Sphaeroforma sirkka
TTCTAATATTCTTGTAGGGCGCTGAGGTGAAGGTGGCCAGGGAGGTACCGCGCGAGACTTCGATTAAAGTGCTGCACAGACATCACTTCCAGTCTAAACTGCAACGCATGAGTGTCGTGGCTCAAGTGACTGGGCCGGTACGTATGCATGTGTCTATCATTGTATTTGAGGGGTTAGCTTGTCTGGCCATGTGTGCGTGTGTGTACACGTGTGTGTATGCATGTGCGTACATTAATGTGAAGTGCTGCACAGACATCACTTCCAGTCTACATTGCACTGCATAGATGTCGGCACCACACGTGACTGTCCTGCTAGGCAAGTACGTATCATCATCTCGCCTGAAGTAAAACCCTAAACCCTAAACACCCGTATTATATGTCGATCCGCCTAACGTATTACATACACTGTGTTCTAGTATACAACCACCTCACACTGTTATTCATAGTATGGATACCAAAAGCGTGCGTATATATTTGGATTGCATACCATTCTGATTGGCCGGGGATGGTACGTTTTCACCATTAGGCAAGTCTCTCACAACCGTATCACAGTTTGTCACTATACAAACAACCCATAGCGTCAATACGTTTGTCCGGTTAACGAGTATAGGAAAAGTGAGCCTTACCATTTAAACATCTCATACGACTACGACACTTTGTTGATACAGAAAGAGAACAACGGCGCCAACACGTATGTGCTGTGTAAAGGCTCACCTGAGATGATCCAAACACTCCTGGACAACACTCACCGTGCGCAGTTGGGCGACTGGTACGCGAACACGCACCGCAACCTGGCCAAGCAGGGCTATCGGGTCATTGCCCTGGCTTCTAAACAGGTACGATATATGTATATGTATATGTATATGTATATGTACATGTATATATATATATATATATATATATATATATATATATATGTGTGTGTGTGTGTGTGTGTGTGTGTGTATGTATATATGTATGTATGTATGTATGTATGTATATATCTGTCTATTGCTAGTTGTATGTTTATATAAATGCATGTTTCAGTGTCGTTTGGTCTTAAGCATATCCCGACGACATTGGTAGAGGAATGGTCCCAATTCCACTTTTTTTGGTGCAAAAATCCCCAATTGCTCACCCAAATTCAACGTGTATGTACCCCAGATATCTAATGCGAATGCAAAGAAGAGTTGTACCAAGAATCGGGCCGAAGCCGAACAAGGACTGACGTTTTCAGGATTTGTAGCATTTAACTGTCGCAACCGAGCGGATTCTATCCAGATAATTACCGAACTAAAACAGTCCAATCACCGGTAGGTAGTCGTCGCTCGCCTGTTCTGTGCCGTTGCAGGATTTGGTCTGACTATATTTATGCGGGAGACGTATGTATGTGTGTATGTATGTGTATGTGGATGGTTGTATGCTGCATATATATTCATATACAGTTCTATAGTTATTGGGGAGATGTGTGTATGTGTGCATGTATGTATATGTGAGATGGTTGTATGTTGCATTTATATCCATATACAGTTCTATAGTTACTTGGGAGATGTGTGTATGTGTGCACGTATGTATATGTGCTATGGTTGTATGTTACATATATATCCATATACAGTACTATAGTTGTTGGGGAGATGTGTGTATGTGTGTATGTATGTATATGTGCGATGGTTGTATGTTGTATCTATATCCGTATACAGTTCTATAGTTATGGGGGAGATGTGTGTTTGTGTGCATGTATGTATATGTGCGATGGTTGTATGTTACATATATATCCATATACAGTTCTATAATTGTCGGGAAGATTTGTGTGTGTGTGTTGTATGTATATGTGGGATAGTCGTATGTTACATATA
This sequence comes from Sphaeroforma sirkka, assembly GCA_001586965.3. Classification (NCBI taxonomy): domain Eukaryota; class Ichthyosporea; order Ichthyophonida; genus Sphaeroforma; species Sphaeroforma sirkka. Next base: position 14,335 of record LUCW03001778.1, read on the forward strand.
TATCGATATACAGTTCTATAGTTATTGGAGAGATGTGTGTTTGTATGCATGTATATGTGGGATGCTTTTGTTACATATATATCCATATAGAGTTCCATATTGTTGGGGAGATGTGTATGTGTGGATGTATGTATATGTGGGATGCTGATGTTACACATATCTTTATAAGCAGTCGACCACACACACGATATATACCTAGGAATTAATTGGATTGCTTCTGTGGTGTGTTGACGCGTTTTTTGTACACATTACAATCTGTCCGAAAAGATAAATTTGGGTCGCAATATTCTGGTTTTACGTTTTTTCTTCGCCTTGGCCGAGCGCCTGTCTACCCTTTCATTCCTTCGTATGCCCGATTTTTGCTCAGTGGACCTTCATTCACCTGTTATACTCCATCCCCCCCCCATAGAGTGACTGTAATTGTGTGCTTGTATTTGAGTTATTACCCTCCTCTCACCCATGAGTTTGCCTTTATTCTCCTGGTATACTCCATCCCCATCCCCATCAGTGATTATGATTGTGTGCTTGTATTTGAGTTATTACTTTCCTCTCACCCATGAGTTTGCCTTCATTCTCCTGGTATACTCCATCCCCCCCCTATCAGTGATTATGATTGTGTGCTTGTATTTGACGTATTACCTTCCTCTCACGCATGTGTGCACCTTCATTCTCCTGGCATACTCCTTCCCCCCCCCCCCGCACAGAGTGACTATGATTGTGTGCTTGTATTTGAGTTATTACCTTCCTCTCGCCCATGAGTTTACCTTCATTCTCCTGGAATACTCCTTGCTCCCCCCACAGAGTGATTATGATCACAGGTGACGCCATTCTCACAGCTGCGCACGTGGGCACTGAGACCAATATATTGCGCAAGGACAAGTCCAAAATTATGATCCTGGCGGAGATAGAGGTGCGTTTGTTCAGTGCTTAAATGCTGTATTTGGGCCCTGATTTTGTCCTGGCCTATTCCTTACCTGTGGGGTGATCGAGAGCACATCCGAATTCACGGATGTTCTCTGGTGGTTTGTATTCACCATGCAGCTGTGTTGAATCGACCTGCCACAGGGTGCAGGCTATGATTATTTTGCAGAAGCGCGCTTGTTATTCCCTGACATCGAGTATCTACTTAATATATATGTGTGTGTGGTATGTGTGTGTGTGTGTGTGTGTGTGTGACACGTATAGATAAATCACATCTTTATACATGTGTGTTTCCCTATAGCACCACAGGTCTAAATCCGTTGATATTTAATCTGAAACGGTCACAGTCGACTGCTTCCTCATTCCTTTTCCTGTCGCAAATTTACAAACCATGACTGTGCTCGTACCTGTTTTCCTTTTCCTAAACCCTAAACCCTGAACCATAAACCCTAAAACCCTAAAACGGAGACTTTAAACCCCTAAAACCCTATCCCCTTTAGGATGTGCAATCGGGATCTAGTGAACTCGTCTGGCAGAGCTTTGCGGACGATTCGGTGGTAGCCAAGTTCTCAGCCAATGAAATCCCCGCGCTATTTTTAGAACATGATCTGTGTGTGACCGGTAGTACGCTGATGAGGGCTGGGGGGGATGACCCTACTTCTGGCGGCATTTGGGAGCATCTGCACTGCATCTATGTATATGCACGCATGAAGCCTGATCACAAGGAGAAGGTGCTGAACGGTATGTATGTGCACGTGTTTCTCTGTTTGGTGTGTATAGATTTGTACGTAAGAGAGACGTACACGCACACGCACACGCACTCGAAAACGTATACATACGCATACACATACACATAGCCATACACATGCACATGCACATACACATACACATACACATACCATACACATACACATACACATACACATACACGCATACGCACACACATACACACATATGCACACACATACACATACACATACACATGCACATACACATACACATATTACACATTATGCATGCACATACACATACGCATTATTGCATATGCATATTGATACATATGGAAGACATATGCATATTATATATATACATATACGTATACGTATCCATACACTCTTGTACAGGCATGAAGGCAAAGGGTATACACACTCTTATGTGCGGAGATGGTACCAACGACGTGGGTGCGCTCAAAGCAGCTGACATCGGTGTGGCTCTGCTCAGTGGTTTCGGTGAGGCCAATGTGAGCAACGACAAGACAGCTGCGGCAGTAGACAAAGCACCCGAAACCACCGATGTTAGTACAAAGGATCTCGTCAACATGCCACCTGGTATGCATCGATATATATATATATATATATATATATATATATATATATATATATATGTATATGTATATGTATATGTATATGTATATATATATATGTATATGTATATGTATATGTATATGTATATGTATATATATATATATATATGTATATGTATATGTATATGTATATGTATTCTGTATCGGACTTAAGGGGAGTTTATATATTCTTTGTGGCATGCCCTGAGCGTAATGGTGGGCTTGACCTCTCAGCACGAGACCTGGGCCAAAGATCTTTCGTCGCGACACTAAATTGAAAAACAACGCAAGATCCGGTTAACAATGCTTCTACACATGTGTATATATATATCTATATCTAAACACAACAGACAGCTATAAATACACTCAAGTCACTTATACCTACACGTTCCTCTCCCCCTGTCCTATTAGCTCTAATAGTGTACATACACGCAAGTTATACCTACACCTTCCTCTCCCCCTGATCTATAGGCTCTAATAGTGTACATACACTCAAGTCACTTATACATACACCTAAGTCACTTATACATACACCTTCCTCTCCCCCTGTCGTATAGGCTCTAATAGTGTATATACACTCAAGTCATTTATACTTACTCCTTCCTCTCCCCCTGTCGTATGGGCTCTGATAGTGTACATACACTCAAGTCACTTATACCTACACCTTCCTCTTTCCCTGACCTATAGGCTTTAATAGTGTACATACACTCAAGTCACTTATAACTACACCTTCCTCTCCCCCTGTCCTACAGGCTCTAATAGTGTAGCTGGACTAACTCCACAGCAAGAGGCGTGGGCCAAAGATCCCATGGTCAGTGAGACGGTCAGGAAAGCCCGCGCCAAGATGCTCGGGCAACAAGACGAGATCAAACGCCGAGTGGCCCAGAAGAAACAACAGGGCGAATGGTTCGCAGAGGTCAAGGTAGGTAGAATATTGTGTCTGTAGGTATGATATTGTATCTGTAGGTACGATATTGTTTCTGTAGGTACGATACTGTTTTTGTAGTATTCGTTGTTTCTGTAGGCATGATATTGCTTCTGTAGGTACAATTTTGTGTCTGTAGGTATGATATTGTTTCTGTAGGCATGATATTGCTTCTGTAGGTACAATTTTGTGTCTGTAGGTATGATATTGTTTCTGTAGTTATGATATTGCTTCAGTAGGTGTGATATGTTTTGTGGCATGTATGGTATAGTTTCTGTAGGTATGGTATTGCTTCTGTAGGTATGAAATTGTTTATGTTGTATGTATGGTAAATTTTCTATATTAGTGGTATAGTTTCTAGAGAGTACGCGTGAAGGCAAGTACGCCAGTACGTGATCCATGCTTACGCATGTAGCCCAAATGCAACCAACAACAAGGCGTATGGTTCGCACTCGTCAAGGTAGGTACGGTACAGTTTCTGCAGAACAGAGGTAGGCTTAAGGTATCCTACTACACAGCAACAGAGAACGCCCTTACCTCTGTGCAAAACCACGCCCCACACCCCACACCCACCGAGTGTCCTTGTGGCATGGATGGGCGCTACTCTGACCCAATCTTCGGTTGCTATGGTTTAGGGTTTTATTCCACCTGTTTGTCTGTCTTCGCAGGTACGCATTGAGATGGCTCAGGAACAGCAGGAGCAGTTGATGAAGGAGAAGCAAGAACAGGCCAAAGCCGAGGCGAAAGGTCCGAATGGGTCCTCTGACAAACCATCGGGTACAATGGGTGGGGCCACGGGGCCTGCCGTTGCCGCCAACAAACCAGGGTGTGTTGCGGTGCGGAGTTGTGTACCTGTGGGCTGGGGCTGCGAATGTGGTGATTGGGGTCTTGGGTATAAATGTAGTATGTTATGGATGTGTGTCTTGGGTGTAAATGTAGTATGGTATGGATGTGTGTACGTATGTGGTACCCATATGGCGTCATGCACCAACACAGTAACCATAAGAGTCTTCTGTTCAAGTATAGTGTCCTTAAAAATTGTAGTGCTTCATTATGGTGCCTCATGTACAAACAGTACCTTGAGTGTCTTATGTTCTAGTATAGTATCCCTAAACATTCATTTACCAATGTAGCAACAATAAATGTTTTGCGTATGTGTACAATTATTGTAGTATGTATATGTGTCTTATGTATATTTATATGTGTCTTGTGTACAATTGTAGTATTTATATGTGGCTTATGTACGATTATATTATTCATGTGTCTTATGTATATTTATGTGTTATACGTACAATTTTCATGTGTCTTATGTTCAATAATAGTATTGCATGTGTCGTTGTATACAATCTCGTTTCTCGCCATGCGAACACCCAACCGCGTATCAGAGAAACCGTACAAAGAACCCAACCAAACCTTAAACTCTAAACCCTAGACCCTTCAGCTCACCCGAACCCACCGTACGGCCCGAACTTATAGATTCATGTTCCATCCAAATAAACCAATGTTATTCATATGAGAGACTCTGCAAACGTCCGAGACACCATGGTGTGTTTGTATAGAGTGAGGATTCTATCCACCATGTCCTATGCACCAGACTGCACCTGCACTCGCACCCATTTTTAGGACCGTTGTGTGGGTGCCCAACCACTCTCTGGGACTCACACGCTCTGTGTCACACACCGTACAGCGACGGCAAAGACACAGGCAAGGACAAGAAAAAAGGGGACTCTAAGAGTCCCTGGGACATGTTGGAAGACCAGGACATGGGTGAGGCGGAGATGGTCAAACTGGGCGATGCGTCTATTGCGGCACCGTTCACTAGCAAGATGCCTTCTATCCAGTCTACGATTGACATTATTAGACAGGGTCGATGTACGCTGCTGTCTACCATTCAGGTAGGTAGAAGTGTGTGTGTGTATGTATGAATTTATATGTCTTTGTCTATATATATATATATATATATATATATATATATATATATATATATATATATATATATATATATATATATATATATATGATATGTATGTATATATGTGTGTATGTATGTATGTATGTATGTATGTATGCATGTATGTATGTATGTATGTATGTATGTATGTATGTATATATATATATATATATATATATATATATATATATATATATATATATATATATATATATATATATATATATATATACATTTAGATATATATATTTAGATATATATATATATATATGTTTGTATGTATCTATCTATATATCTTTGTATCTATGGACAATGATCCCAAATGACAATCTCAAGGGGTTATCTAGATGTCGTTCCTGCTCTAATCATTTTCGTATACCTCGCTAATGTTTAGTTACAAACCCTCTTCCACTTCGCCCACACACCCGCGTCCACACATGTGCCAGATTCTCTTCCAATCACATATCAGCAGCACTTGATGATATATAACTTGAACCCCCCGGAGGTAAACTCCCGAAGGGGAGGGAGCTCTGTACTCTTAAAAAATGTGGAATGGAGTTACCCCGTAGGGGTACTCCGAAGGAGGAGGGGAGGGTGTCCCCTTATGACCCTCCACCAGGGTTACCTCTGGTGATATTTATCCCCTATGATGATTGTGTAGTGGAGACCCCGGCCAGGATATTAAATATTGGGTAACGACCTTTCGCTGCACCCTCACACCCTCAGATGTACCTGATTGTTTCTGTCCTATTCATATATTTTAGTAGCCCTTGCTGATATACAATGATCACCCCTCTAATACACCCCCCACACATACACACACCCTCATATGTACCCGATTCTTCTGTCCTATTCATATTTTTTAGTAGCCCTTGCTGATATACAACTTTCACCCCTCTAAAACCTCACCCCCCCACAGATGTACCAGATCCTGGCCCTGAACTGTCTGATATCGTCGTACTCGCTGTCGGCGCTGTATCTGGACGGCGTCAAGTACGGTGATCGGCAGATGACGCTCATGGGTATTCTAAGCACCATCTGCTATCTGTGCATTAGTCGCGGCACTCCCCTGCCCAAGCTCAGCCCCGTACACCCCCCGGAGAGCATCTTCCACCCGGCCCTGTTCCTGTCACTTATCGGTGTGTCTGATACTTTGTCCCTGATGTCCCATAGTGTGTCCAGGTATTTTCTCTTCGGGGTTGAACCCCTATACTCTACACCCCACACCCTAAACCCTAAACCCTAAACCCTACACCCTACACCCTAAACTCATCTTTTTTATCCGGCCCTGTTCTTGTCGTTTATCGGGGTGTCTGCTACTTCATATCTGATGTCCCATAGTGTGTTTAAGTACCGTTCTCCATTGGTTTGAACCTCTAAACCCCAAACAAATTCAAACCCCTTTCATTTGGCCCTGTTCGTGTCGCTTGTCAGCTTGTACATCTTTCTCCTTATGTCCTACACATAGTGACCAAGTATCTTTACCTTTCTCTACGGGCCTTAATTCGCTAGCCCTAAACCCCAAACCGATAGAACCAAACATACTCATAGAAAAAGTGTCTCCAGTGCCGCGTTTCATGACTACTGTAGTTCATACGTTACGTGTAAATGGTGCACACCCAGGCAATGAATTTATATGGCCATCACTGGCTAGTATAGATCGTTGCCAGCAACCCAATAGAGTACTGTGGATTGATAATCCGCAAATAGATTTCAATACGCTTCACCCAGAGGCAGCAGCGTACATAATCACACCACAGTATTGGAAACGCACACTACCCAACCACCACATTTCACCCCTGTTCGATATAGATCAGATTTAGAAAACAACATCCCAATAGATATCACTCTCTCCTATATCACTAGCAGTCTAGATCCACCTGATTTTACCAAGTGTTGGCAAATATGCCTACGACCGATTTGCATTGACTTGAAGCTGAATAGCAATTATATCCACAAACATCCTGCTATGAAACGCCCACCTCCTAGAACACATCCGCCTTAAGCGCCTACCGGCAGACACAGCTGCAAATCGCAACCCGGTGATGCGGTAGTGAGTCCGAGACAGTAGTGCCGCTACTGGTCTCTCTCTCATATTCAGTAATACGAAATGCAAATCGGTCATAGTATATTCTCAGCACTTGTTTCCAACCAGTTAGGATTTACAAACTACTACTAAAACAACCCATAGAACTACATACCCAAAGAAACCAAGCCACATAGCAAACTAAACGCAGCGCAACAACTCAGCCATTAGACAGTTCAGTTAGCCTCTACCTGAGAAAACAGGGATTAAGGCACAAACTGCGACACCTGCCGGCCGCCACAGGTCTTCGGACACAAGGCATTGTATATAGCAATAGCGTGTAAACAAATAAAGATACCCAAACCCTAAACCCTAAACCGCTAACCCTCAACCGCTGATGTCGGCATTTGCAGGTCAGTTTGTGATTCATCTGTGTACCATGATGTACAACGTTGAGCTGGCCAAGTCTACTCTGCCGGACGACTTCAAACCCGATGTCAAGGGCAAGTTCGCCCCCAATGTCATCAACACAGTGGTGTTCCTGACATCGTGTACCATGAATGTAAGTGGCCCGCGCATCACCACATAATCCTTTTACGTTTACTCATCACCACATATCCCTTTTACGTTTACTCATCACCACATAGCCCTTTTACGTTTATATCATTGAATTTGGTGGCGTATTCATCTTCATCTTCATCTTTATCCGTATCTTCATCTTCATTTTCGTCTCCGTCTTCGTCTCTGCACGCGTCTAAGTGATGACACCATATACTTTTATGTGAATGTACTCGCAATAGAAAACTAAGTAGAACCCCGAGTTAGAAAGGCCCTCTATTGCCGTGAAGACACTTTTGTAGCGTTCGGTCATTGAAAGCCGTGCTTGTTTCTGGAGTGCGTGCGTTGTCTCAGACCCATTGATTCAAATGCCGTGGCATGCAGCACAACTCGCGGGCCTTTCGTACAAGCCGAGCGACGAATACACTTATACTTACACTTGCACTTCTAATTACACGTACACTTGCTGTCAAGTGTCAGTTGTCAGTTGTCAGCTACTTATGGATCCATACTATGGCAGCGCTTTCATTCTGGGTGCTTCGAAATTGTATTTCATTCGCCGTTGTTTCATTTGAGTATTCAGTTTTGATTCTGTATGGACCTTTAAGTCCACGCGAGGTTTATCGCCATTTTCTGCGTCTGCTATCACATGCGCACATAGACAGCCACCTCAATCTCGTTGCCACACCTGTCATCTGTCAATTGTCAACTGTCATGTTCCTTGTGCCGTTTTAAAGTCAAAGGGGGGGGGGTATGTTCCTTCATGGCCTAATGTCAATATAACTTTGCCTTCTATCTCTCATGTTCACATACTCTGCCCCTCTTCGCCATCGCAGGTGTCTGTGTTCATGACCAACTACAAGGGCCGACCCTTCATGACGTCCATCTTTGAGAACTCAGTGTTTATGATCTGTCTCATACTCTTTGCCTTCTGTAAGTTCTCTTGTTGTGTATGTATGCGTATAGACCCTTGCCTTCTATAGTATATCTTGTTGTGTGTGCGTGTAGAAGCCCGTGCGTTTATGGTTAGCACTTGCATTCGACGGTTCAGGCGAGCTGTCGTGTTGTAGTTACGTGTCGTATTGTAATGTTTGTACTGCGCTTTTTATATGTATATCTATCTATCTGTCTATCTATCTCTCGCTCTATATATATATCTATCTATCTATCTATCCTTTGTAGGGTGTTTTACCTAGTAAGTTTTCCCATTGTTCATTTCTTGTCTTGAGGATTTATGAATTTGTGCATTTATTATTTTTCTAGTCTTTTGCTCCCATCCCTCCGGTCTGACCTTTACGATGAAATTATGAACAAGCTATTACATGCACAGCTATATCTCGAATGTGCTTTGGATCCCTAGAACCCTAAAATCCTAAAATCCTAAACCCCCTTTTCATGTACGTTGTCATACACTCTACGTACGCACTGTACCTACCCTAAGAGAAATGAACAAATGTGTCCTCGTACTACACTGCTGGTTAATCCATACCTCAGATCGATGTATTGGTGTTTGTATATGCATATGTGTATGTATATGTGCATGTATATGCGTATGGAATGTATATAGGTATGTAAACGTGTACGTGTGTAAGCTCATGCATATGAATCTGAGTATACCCTTGCACACACGACCATGTGCTTGCAATATAGCGGTCACTGCATGCACACGAATGCACAATTACAGGTAGATCATCCCGACAACAAGGAGCGTGTTCAACCGGCAATATTCACACCCAACTCGAGCAAGTAATTACTATATACAACACGTTTACTCTCCCATGCAGCCACTATACTGCTGGCAACGGAGAGCTTACCCTTCATAAACCAGTTCATGGGTTTGGAAACGCTACCGACTGCTGAAATCCGCACGGGGGTTCTGACTGCCCTGATCTTCGACTTCTGTGGCTCTTTCTCATTGTAAGCATTATTCACTCATGAGTATATATATATATACATATATATATATATATATATATATATATATATATATATATATATATATATATATATATATATATATATATATATATATATATATATATATATATATATATATATATATATGTATGTATGTATGTATGTATATATATATATATATATATATATATTTATATATATACATACATATATATATATATATATATATATATATATTACATCGATTGTGGTGTAGTTGCACGATGTATTGGAAGCTACGGATATAAAGTCGGACTTTCTCTTCATTTTTATTTATTTTATGTATATGGTTTATCAGGTGCTGTTCGTAGTGAGAGATTACATTCTTATACAGATCTGAGTTCTCATGCGATGTGCGGTAGTCCAGAAATAAAACAAATGTTTCCGCCTGTTTATGCATCTGGCGACGTTGTGTTTTATATCAGTGATATATGCCGGCTCTATTTCCTACCCCATTTCCCACTGGCTCGTACCCAGTGCCTGAAGGTGTGCATACGTGTCATGTCAAACTACACTACCCAAATATATCTTTGTCCGGTTCCACATCAGTGCAGAATGGTGTACGTATACTAAGCGTTTGAGTGTTTGCCATTGGTTGTCGCGTAGTAGGTAATACTCCTTCACCTCTTCTGTGTCCCACTTATAAGACCTATGTCTCTGTGTGCGCGGCTCCTGACCTGACCGTACGGTACTCAGACTGTACCGGTCTGTGCCATGTCAAAGTGGTGTCTATCTATAGGTCTACAGGTTTAGAGTTTAGTTATAGGGTTTACAACCCCACCCCGAAAGGATGCTTATCCCATTCTTGATGTGGTTGTTGTATTTAGTACTAATTTCGCACACCCCCAACGTTTGTATATAACCCACCAGAGATCGCTTGGTCACGCTCGTGTTCATGCCCGAAATCTGGAAGCACTCGAAACTTACAGCCGAGGATCTTAAGAGGGGCGCCAAGCTGGTAAGTGCATTGTACTTGGTATTTAGGTTTAGAGTTTAGAGTTGTGTCCGGGCGCCCATTTGGATGCCGGGTTCTCGTACCTGATAATTTGTGTGAAATTGGCTTTTGAGATTCACATAGTCGTGTTTTGGCTCGTATCCTGATCTATTGGGTAGTGCTCGGTTCCAACAACATCGGGCGGGAGGATTGTGTTACTGTTATATATATTTTGATCCAAAAGTTAAGGACAAATACAATCGGTGGAGGCGCCCTATAATATCTCTTGAGGAGTGTTAGGAAGAAATGGACTTGATTTTGGAACCGAGAAGAGACGTGGAGGATGTGAGCACCTATCTGTTGTAGAGCTTATCCTATATGAGTTGTATCAGTATCATATCACACTGCTGGCATTGTATTGCAGACATATATACATGCCACTCTCTGGTCATTAACATCCGCACTACTTGCCACTCACCTGCCCTGTCATCGTCGTATACACATCAGTTGATGTGGGCTGCTGCCATCATCTACTTCATAGTGCCACAGAACGAGGAGCAGTTGCTGGCGATGGAAATGTAGGTCTTTCGTGTCACGTGTCATGTGGATGCAAATGTCGGCCTTTCGTGTTACGTGTGCCATGTGGATGGAAACGTCGGTCTTTCGTGTTACGTGTGTCATGTGGATGCAAATGTTGGCCTTTCGTGTTACGTGTTACGTGTCATGTGGATGCAAATGTAGGATTTTCGTGTCGCGTGTTATGTGGATGGAAATGTCGGTCTTTCGTGTTACGTGTGTCATGTGGATGCAAATGTCGGCCTTTCGTGTTACGTGTGCCATGTGGATGGAAACGTCGGTCTTTCGTGTTACGTGTGTCATGTGGATGCAAATGTTATCTTCGTGTTACGTGTTACGTGTCTTGTGGATGCAAATGTAGGATTTTCGTGTCGCGTGTCATGTGGAAGGAAACATCGGTCGTTCGTGTTACGTGTGTCATGTGGATAGAAATGTAGGTCGTTCGTGTTTCGTGTGTCATGTGGATGCGAATGTAGGTCTTTCGTGTCATGTGTGTTTTTAGGAGTTTCGCACGTGTATTTGCATTACTCTAAGTTGGTACGTGTATGAAAGGTACGTGCATTCATCTGCTCGCCTGATTCCGTGTCTATAAAGTTACAGAGTGTACCTCTTTGACTTTAATATATTACTTAGACCTTGAGAATAGTTTTGTAGAGAGGAGCACATTCGGTTATATCTTGTTGCCATAGATACACATAGGTTGACAGCTTTCTTGTTTAATGCCATGTTACTAAGCTCTTTAACCATGTGAGGAAAAAGCTTTGCTGAAACTTATCATTTGGATATTGCAGAGCAATGAATGAAACAGAAACCGCTGAGTAGATTGAACACCACCGTACGGATGCACACGTGTGGCTGTTGTGAATAGCACTGTGTAACATCCAGGGGAAGGGTCTTAACAAGCACAGGAGGGCTATGGATCACCGCCGTAGTATTTAGTATGTGGGCGATTGGATACGTGTCCCATGTCTGGCTGTCAAAGCTTAGCTGGACGCGATAGGGTTGTAATAAACGACAGTCAAATAAGATCAGTAGACTCAGGGTGGGTCTATCTTTTCACTTTAGGAAGCGTTAAAACGACGTGCGTATATAAAAATGAAGTATGTGGGGTGCCATATCGATGCGATTGCTATGTCAAAAGCGTCAACCTTGAACACGACAATGCTGCAGGACGCCTGTGTGCCTGACAGCAATAGTGTCTTTCACGCGTGAAAGGGTGTAGTTGTTTACTACATACACGAGTGTCAAATATGAGGCACTAACCAGTTATTTACTGAGAAAGGGTGTCTTTAGCAATGCATACAACCACTCGTTGTCCTTAAACCTTCCACGACGAGACTGTAACACACGTAGCTTCTGATTCGCACATCTCATCAAATTTGCTGTAAGAGTGGATGGGAAATGCACACCACTTTACTACTTTAGAGAGAGAGACACAAACACACACACCACATTTTGCTGGATATAAAACATGGAATATACATAAATAAAAGACACTGAAACGATTGAGCTACATATTCCCAAGCACCAGCAGGGAGTTATATTATAAATACGCTTTTGCTGGTGATGGAACAGATAAAATATTTGTTTTTGCAAAATTTAAAAAAGCCGAAGATCGATTTATTAAAATTATTTAAAATGACCTGCTCCTCAGTACTCATGCATGGTTCACGGAGTCACTGACTCACAGTATTTTCAATTTATTGTATACTAAAAAAAGTATGTGGCCTTCTAAATAGATTATAAATATATATATACATGAACCCAGTATTCAGCAATTAGCACATAGTGATGGTAGCGGGTAGAGGTCATAGACAGTACATATTTACTCACATACCTGTAAAAAACCCCCAAAAATTCGAGTCCGAAATGTTTACTTTTGGGACAACCAGAAATAGAATGCCGTCTATTTTGGTTAAGAAAATAGAATAACACGCGAGCAAAAAGTTAACATTGCCCGTATGTGTCCTAATTAAAAGGTCGAGGTGCAGTCCTATTTCTGAGTCATAAACTGAGCACTATTCGATCCATGACTCAATCTGATGAAAGTGGTTTCAGAGTTTCAGGCATTACTTATTGTTCAGTGTGATACCCACCTAATTTGGCCCTATCAGCGTCATCGAATATATATTTATCGTAGATATATAAATGCGTCCTGTATAGGAACAAATTGATCACTAAACACGTATTGAAGTCGTTATAAGTATACATCAACTTCCATAATGGCCACCGCTGCCGTCGAGAGCCTAGTGCAACGAGCACGAATGATCAGTTTCCCTGTCAGAAGAGACGCAGCCGGAAATCGTATGTGCCTTAAATACTAATTATCCTATACCTGCATGTCCATACATTCATTTGCTATGTTTTGTGTTGTATTGGCTGTATGTGATACTATGTATAAGCATATCTGTAAATGCCTGTGTGCATGATTGCTACACTCGTAGCCCTATGGTATTCGATACATCATGATTAGAAACTCTTGGTGCATGTATTTAGTTAAGCAGTGTTGTAACATGGAGCGACGTGTTTCGCTGTTGAATTAAAATACGTGAACTCAAGTACGAGTTGGACGCGATTCTATGAGGGTTGTATCCGTAGGTCCAAGTTTAAAAAAAAATATAGGTGTTTATGACAATTAAACACTCGTAGGGTTTCTCGTCATTCTTTGTGCCTTCTTATATCATCCTACATCTATCCACTTGAAGTCGACGTGTCAATCTCCCAAGCGTTTATCCCGTCTATTGTGTAGAATGGGTATATATATATATATATATATATATATATATATATATATATATATATATATATAAATAAATATATATATATATATATATATATATATGCATATGCATATGCATATGCATATGCATATATATACACAGATAAAAATATGTATGTATGTATGTATGTATGCATGCATATATATATATATATATCCATATATATCTATATATATATATATATATATATATTCATATTTATAGGAAAACATCCATTTATATAAACATATACATATATATATATATATATATATGTATATGTATATATATGCATATATGTATATATTATATATATACATATATATATATATATATATATATATGCATTATACATATATATATATATATATATATATATACATGCATGCCATACATGCATATATATATATATATATATATATATATATATTATACATATGCACATATACACATACATAAACATGCTTATATATATATATACACGTGCATATTTTATATTTATAAAAAATTATATATTTATATGCCAAACATATATATGTGTGTATGTAATGTATATGTATATATATTCATATATATATATATGTATATACATATATATTTATATCTTCATATTTATATTTATATGAAAATATCTATTTACATGAACATATATATATATATTCACATACTAAAATATAGCTATGATATATATATATAGAACCATGACTATCGTTTCACTTGTATGACTATGTGTTTCATATACCATATACCCGAAACCGAAGATATATATTTTATTGATATATATGTATACATATATACATGTGTGTGTGTGTGTGTTTTTGGGTGTATTCGTATATACACATATATGTTTATATGCTTTTGTGATAGATTGGGAGGTTATGTTCATTTGCAGCTCATTGTATATACCGAAGCATGAGCATTTTTAAATACAATCGATGAACGATTACTTACTATATGTCTGTCATAGCTCTGTACGCATACCCGTATATTGATGCATGTATTCATGTTCTCCCACTGCAATATGTCTTCTCTAGCTGTTTGTAAATTCCAGTACATATTGGCATATCTAAACGCTCTGTTGCTTCTAGATATGTTTTCATGGCAGACTCGTACTCGGAACATGAATGGCTTTGGCCTTAATTCGGATACAAAGAGTTCTGTTTTATTTCTAGTTTCCTTGTTTTGAGCTTGTAAGTCCCAGCACTGACTTGCCTGTCACTACATGGTAGGCTGGCCGTATTAGTAGTGGTATGCAGTGACTCTCATTAACCTTTCTACATCGCACTGTAATGCCTTTTTGCTTCATGAAATTTTAATTTTTTTGGACGAATTCCAAGTTACATAGTTCCGTCCTTCCACCACTTTCAACTGCCAGCTCATGCGTCCATATTACTATCACGTTGTGCTTCACAGCCCTGATCCCCCTGAGTCTCGAGTATTTCCATAACATGGTTAGCGGGAAGAGTTCCAGTCAGAACACGAGGACAGGTGCGAGTTCGAATGGTTACGGCCAGGGCCCAGTTGCGCATGAGGCACCCGCCAGATACGCCCGTAAACCTGTTTCAGACCACGAGATGGAGGCAGTACTGGTGAGTAAGGCGGGCACCCGCATAGACCTGTGTGTAGGATGATTTATAGCGTGATGCTTCTTTGGCCGGGTGAAAAGAGTTGTGTTGGATTTTGTGGTGGAAGCCGACACATCGGAGTGCGGATGTATACTTGTGATGTTGTACTTTCCACTGATATGCTCTATGTCATCATTTCCAAAGCGTGTAAAGCGCAATACACGTTGGATTGTGCGTGGTGTTGCATCCACTCCCGCAAGTACTACATTTAATATTTAACTTTGTGTGCCGCGCACGGCTTGTGTCATAGGGTTTCTGACCTATGTTCTATATACAGGGACTATAATGTACACGGCTTGTGCCGGTTGGGGTTACTGATCTGTGCTCGCTATACAGGGATTTATACTTGTAGACACTCGACGCGCAGTACCCAATAGCGACCTTTAGTAATCAATGTCCATTGCGTTTTTCATAATAGGTTGTGGTTACTCTGTGCCGCCATTTGATCGTCAAATAGACCTCTCTCACTGTCAGTTTTTTGTCAACATATTCGGGCGCCAATTGCCGTGTTGTTAGCCAACGTTTGTTTACTGCCTGAAATATGGCTTTAATTTTGTTTTTCCGTATATATTGCTTTCTGTCGCTCATTGAATGTATTCCCATCCGCTGATGCCCATTTATCTCGTATATTCTTTGCCAACCAGTCTGGTATGGCATTCTAGACTGATCCTGGAGGGTCAACAGAACAATTAGTCGGGGGAAAGGCGACAGCCACTTACTCAAGGCTCGTACGAGAGGGTTGAGATGTAACTGTACTGAGTATAGAGGCTTCCAACTGACCGATATTGGTTAGACAGCAACCCTGTCATACAATATTTGGCGATATAGGACATCAACATTTACAGCTATTACTGCAACACACCTGTTTGCTGGATGAGATACCGTGCTGTAATATCTTGGTAATCTCGTAACCACAGCAGAAATCAGCGTGTCCATTGAGACAATTTTGTATACATATATATATTTATATATCTGTCTGTGTGTGTATATATATATTGAATTATAAGCAGCAAATTTTGCTTCGTATGACGCGATGTGCTTCTTGTAGCATGATAAGCTATTGTATAGGGGTCTACGGAAACGTTGTAAACAAATCCGTCTGCGATCATGATCGAGTTCTCGTGAAAGCTAAATTGTTCCAACAAAATAAAAGGTGCCGTTGAATACAGTGGTGTATGTATCAAGGACTTGTTTAAGTATATAAGCCTACATAGACTTATTTGTCGTCAGACAGGTGGGGTTTACACAATTGTTTTATCGTGAGATGCTCATTGACATTGGAAATTATAGTTATGTTTTAATTGCACGGTTTGAAGCGTTCGTAGCTATCAGTCTCTGTTGAACTATACATTTAGAACAAATACATTAATTACCATATATATCTATATATACACTCAATGATCAAACATGTCCAATCCTTTAGCTCGCTACGGGGCGCCGACATAGAATGCAAATAGTAATCCAGCACGCAACACACACCAGGTGCAAAATTAGTTCATAATTGCCGTTCTATTTTAAAATGAGCACACACCCAAATATATGAAGGACCATGTGAACAACGACCAGGCAGTGGATATGGATAAATTTAGTGTGCTAGTGTGTGGCGTAGGTTTAAGCGGTTCCAAGTGGATATTTGTTTCAGGCGAATACAGTCCGAAAAAAAGGGGGGAGGGGGCACTTTCCGCCTTCCTCTTAATATTCTATACTTGGGGCTAGACGGTCTAGACCTGACAACATTGTTACTTTATATAGGCATAAGGATGACGCGCCATTGCTATAATGAGATTAGCGGCACAAATTGCGACATATGTGCTTTAAACAGCAAATTTGACATATTCAAACGCACCCGTGTATCTATTAAGGCTGTTTCCAGGGTGCACGTATAATAAAATTTCAAAACTGCAGAGTGCGAAGCGAAAAGAGCTCTGCCCGAAAAAAGAGGGGGGAAAGGTTCGTTCGAAACAAATCTCTACTTGGAACCGCCATATTTTCTTTACTTGTCAGTGTTAGATGCGTTACGAGTATGATGTATTGGTGTGTTGATTTTGTTCATAAATTTATGCAATTATTTGACATAAATGAAGAAGTAATACATGTTCTGTTTCGAGGGACGGTATAGCTTTTTTACATATGCTACACGCATACAATTATCAAATGTTGCTCTATCCATGCAATATCGTATATGATATGTCGAACCGAGCATTTTGTTTTTATTTTATTAGATGCATAGTAGTATAAATGATTCACCTGAAAATGCAAAAAGATAGGTTTCCAAGTGCATTTACATATGACCGCAACGGAATACATGTCTCGATAGGAACTTTCTAAATATACCCAATGCCAAGTGTGAAAAAAGATCTATATTGCCTGCTACTTATGTGAGTGTTGTTGAAATATATTTTTTATATTCAATTTATGTTTTAACCACAATTTAAGTTGTAACTGTGATTCAAACGTATCCTTTAACATACAAAGCCGATGTTCTGTTGCGAACACGGTAGTCCTCATGGATCAAAACAAGAAGACAAAAACAAACCATATACACTCCAACCCAACAATATGAACTTAATGGCATCCATTCCTGTTTCTCTTGCCATTGTTTCTCTTGTCATTGTCCCCCTTTTTCCACTTCCCGTCATTTTTTCCGTTGTTCCGGTTCTCCACTTTGCAACATTCACGCTTGTCGCATTTGCCATCACACTCATAATTGAAACCGTGCTTCTTTTCGTAATCTCTGCCACACTTGATATCGTCACAGTAGTACTCCTCCTTCTTGCAACATTCGTGCTTGTCACATTTTCCATTGCATTCGTAGTCAAAGTTATCGTGCTTCGAAACGTATCCCTTGCCGCACTTAAAGTCTTCGTCACAATAGTACTTATCCTCCTCGCAACACTCGCGTTTGTCATATTTACCATCGCACTCGTAGTCGTAATCGTGCTTAGCAACATATCCCTTTCCGCACCTGTAATTCTCGTCCCAGTAGTACTTCTTCATCTCACTATCTCCCCTGTCTCTTCCCCTGTCTCTTTCTCCGTCTCTAAGAGGGTGGCGATTGCAAGTTTCATACTGTTTGAACTTCCAAGTTGTTTGTAATACTGTTGTAAATACAGGTTTGTAAGTGATATGAAAGGCGATATATATCTGATATTTATAATTGTTTTCGGATTCGTGCTCTCGTCTCTATCAGTAGCGCCTCTCGAGTTGTACTTATTTCACAAAACAAAATATTGTCGTAGAATTTTACTATTATTCGTATGTACGTAGCTCAAGGATGGAAATTCCTCAAGTCTGAAATCTGGTCTGAACTCTGAATCCTCTAAAAACTGGATTTGCGTCTGTTGAGGAGACAACGAAAACAACTTCAAATTTGATGGGCAGTAGCGAGCGGACTGAAGTGAGAAATCGTGAACACTGATATATAAAAGGGCAGGTGTTTACTATTCGACCTAATATAGTAATACATACGTCATACATATTTGTATTGTTATTTTGTTTTGAAAATAATGCAAAGAGATAAATACGTATATCACCAGTCCCAGGCCAAATAATGACGAGTCGTTACTATTACGTCAATTTGTACTGAATTTTCTCATATTATAAATAAAACCAACTTGACCTAACTCTGGTACAAAATCTGGCACCGCTCAAATAGTGACGAGTCGTCACCTTTCCGAAACCAAATTGAGTCATGATTCTTATTGGATAATCGTGTCTCATTTCAGGATATTGTTTTATTTTTAGGAATTCCTATCCTAATAGTTCAAAATTATACCTGATTATTAATAGGAAAAATAAAAAATAAAGTGCCAAAATGCAAGCGTGGGGACCGTCCATTTTTGACAATTTTCAGACTTTTTTTCAATAAATATGTTTTTACAACTTTTTATTTTAAAAAACATTTTGCCTATATACTTTATTCCATAATATCATTGTACTGCTTCAAGCTGTCGTTGTACCCTGGCTCGTGGAATAGCTTAAAGCATGTCTTGCGTTTACCTTGAAGGCATGACACACATCGTGTGCACATATGACAACAACGAACATTTGAGAACCGATTGACAATACTGCATGTCAAACATACAATACCCTTGTATATACCACACCGTTCATCAATATCTGTTGCTTTAGAACATACTTTACAGATAGCTGATGCATCCTCCATCGAAAGATCGAGATCTCCCAAATCAGTGCTAACGTGTACTGCTGATTCCGACTGTAATGGCTCGATGTTGTTCTGTGAATACTCCCTATGATAGACAGGAGGCACTGTCGGTAGATATGTATATGGGTAGTAACGATTAGCATTGTCTCTGTGAGCATCAATGTGTCCATTGTGATGTATGCTCGTGTTGTAGTCACTGTAGAATGTGTGTTGCATGTGATACCCGTTGATAGGATGGAATTCTCCTTCACGCCTTTGGTGCTGTGGATGTATGTATGAGATATGGTTGGGGGTTGGTAACCCGAGATGTCCCCTAACCATAATAGAATACCTTGTGTATACGTGTTTGAATTAGCTGTTAGCTGTTCAATTTTTGTTTTGTGTTTCTTTGACAAATTTTGAGAAATATCGAGTCACGTATGTTTTTGGACGGAAATTTAACGCTGAATCCATTCCGATAAACTCCGCCCGGCCTAAATGAAAATTTCAGGGGGGAAATAAGGGTTAACTGACGCACGTAGAGAATAGTACCGACTCGTCATCGTTTCAAAAACAAATCTGGGCCAGATTTTGAGAATGATGACGACTCGTCATTATTTGTGAGTCTGGTGATATATTTTTGAATAATAATAAAATATTTTGTTATTTTATTTTGTTTAAAAAAAAACAAATATTTTGTCGGAATGTCTTTATACGGCACTGGTCAGAATAAAATTATTAACCACCTCAATTTCCTCCCAGTCATACTTGAACTTTTCCGAGTTTAATTTGCTTAAATGTAGGTGTATTAATGTAATCAGCGTGATTTTAAGCACTTGTGAGATGTGTTTGTTTTCTGTCGGTTTGTTTGTTATCTGTCGGCTGAAAGCGCTCGACTTAAATGTTAGATATTGTAGCGCGGATACAACCCATTTGTTGCACTTATGTTAGGTCCTTGTCGATCTTAAGGGCTTGACATATGTTTGCAGTTAGACGCATGTATATACGACCTCTCCTCTGAGACCGACAAAGAACTAATACAACAAGTGCAATAAATGAGCTAGAATCACGCTAATTACATCTTAGAAGCAAAATAAACTTGAAAAAGTACGAGTATGAGACAGGTAGGAAACTGGGCGTGAGGTGGTTAATAATTTTAATGTCACCAGTGCCGTATAAAGACATTCATCTTCACTTGTTTTATATGTTGTTTTTCTAACGAAATTGACAATACATACGCTCATCGTTAGTTTTTTATATAATTACATAGTTCACAATGTTTTCTCGTTTCTTTTGTTTTTTAAAAGAGAAAAATGACCATATGATTTTAAAAATTTTAAAAGCAATAATATTTATGCTCGATTTTCAATAAAAATATAGAAAAACGTTTCTCAATTTTTGGGCTAAAATGCTGTTATATGCTCTTCTGACTTTCTGTGCAGATCGTCCGATTGAATTGTCTTGATTACGTCATAACATCTACTCTTAATCGTCATATTCGAATAGAATGATTGGACAGTTTCATTAATGAAATTCCAGGCTTGTTTGCAAAGATTCAAATCTATAGTTAGTTGTATAATTTTAAAAAAATATTCAATTGTCAATTGTCATTTCTTACATAATTGTTTTTGAAATAATCAATATTCCTTTTTTTAATGTTTTTAATATTAAAAAACCAGAATTTTTGCTTCTTTTAGAAAAGGCCCACTGGCTGGCCACTAGACTTCGCAGTCAGTAGTCGGCACTTTTAAAATATAATAAACGAATGTGGATACATACTTCAACTTCACAGTTGACACTTGACAGTGAGGCTTGAGCAACAGTCATCACTTTTCATCACGATTCATGACTATGGTGACCCATGGGACGCTCTACTCTCTAGTCATGAGTAAACACCATGCGTCATTTCTGATTTCACCACGGCCCTCTAGATAGTTTCGAGCGGAAATCAAGGTTTCTCTCTACAAATTGAAAATTTAGCAGAGACCCAAATCCTGAGGGCCGTTATATCACTGATTTGTGACCCGAGTCACCCGACCAATGACGTTTTATATCTACTTTCTCGCCAACCCAGGTCCCAAGGCCTGACGCCCTGTCCACAAACTGCGGATCTTTTAAAAAAAAAAAAAATACACAATGCAGCATTGAGCATATGCCATATTTACATTCTTTGCTGTTTATCTAAAACAGAACCGTGTTATTTTTTCTGTGCTGTGAGTTAATATTTGTTAAAAAACTGAAGAGTGTTAGTGACGACTCAGGTTAAATTTTTTTGTTTTTTTTTGGTTTTTCAAAAAAACAAAAAACAAAATAAAGATTAAAAACACAATTATATTTTCAATTTACTTTTTAAAAATTATTTATTTTCAAAACAAGGGTAGAAAGCAAATAGAAGATTTTTGCTCTATTTAAATATGAAGAAAAAAATACTGAAAACGCACGGCTGATGACCGCAACCGCGCAACGCGGCAACAGATAAAATAGAAATGGATATGTATTTATTGCAGGGTTGTTTCAAAAGTCCTGTCCGGACAACTATTTGCATTTACGGACAGCCGGACAAAAGGCATTATAATGACCAAACAAACGGACAGGCACAAATGATTTGGGTCAATTTGTCATTTGTACCAGGCGATTTTCAATTTACTAGTGGACAACAGGTCTTTTTCAAATTGGACACATGGACAGCCTCAAAAACAGGTCATAATACCATGGACAGCCATTCTTTTCCGGACAGTTTAGTCCATTTGTCCGTTTTTATAAACAACTTTGATGTATTGCATTGGTTTTTTGTTAATTCATATATATGTAAACAAACAAACAAAAAAATAGAAATCTTTTTGTTCTGAAAACAATAAAAAGGGTACGAATAAATGGCTGACAATTGTACAACTCTCTGTGTGTATAAGTTTTCATTATCCTGTTCAACAAGTGCTAATGTCCAATATCCGGGATTGATATATGTACCTGGCGGTTTTATGCGTATCGTCGTTTTGTTTATGTGCTCGAATAAAACTTATATCTGCTAAAGCGTTCAAAGGAAACAACGAATTACACGACCTATGTCTACATACAACGTCTAAACTATCAAGCGTGTAACAACTGACCCCCGATGAAAGACACAGCTCGTTTTGCATTTTGATGTATATATGTACAATAAATACACATACTACGTCCTAAAAGTATACTAGTGTCTGGCCTGGGTTTATATACTTGACAGTATTGAATACGTTACGAGCATGAGTACATTGTTGTGTTGTTTTTGTTCATAAATTTCTGTAACTAAGTGATGTAAATGAAGAAGTAATATATGTTCTGTTTCGAGAAACGTTATACCATTTTTTTTATACGCTACACGTATACAATCATCAAATGTTGCTCAATCCACGCAATATCGTATATGATATGTCGAAACGGGCTTTTTATTTTTTTTTTATTAGATGCATGGTAGTATAAATGATTCAACTGAAAATGCAACATATGACCGCAACAGAATACACGTCTCGATAGAAACTTTTTAAATATACCCAATGCCAAGTGTGAAATAAGATCATGGGTTTTTAGGGTTTAGGAATCGGTTGCTATATTGGGAGATGACCATTGACATTGAAAATCTTAACTATGTTTTGGAAACACCTTTATATTATCAATTTTTCAATACATTCAAACAGTTTTTGACATGTATCGTCGTGCATTCTGTGCTCACGAAACACTGCTGCACCGATTTTGTTGTAATCATTCAATTACAATTTATAGTATATTTACAACCAAAATTCTTGGTATATCACTGTAGGCGATGAAAAGGTGTGTATGCCCACAATTTGGAATTCGGCAACAGTGACACAGATTGTATTCTCAATATTACCCAAAGTAGGTCATTGAAAAAAGGCAAACTGCGCTGAGCTTTCAAACATAGCAAATTTGGTCGATCAAGTGTTAAAGTGTACATGTAGAATAGCTAGCACTTAATTTCTATTGAAGTCTATATATACACTCAAACATGTCCAATCATTTAGCTCGCTCGGGGCTCAGGTGAAAGAATAGCTCATAACTGTTGTTCTATCTTAAACGAGCACACACCTATGCGATAGATCATATGAAGAACGACCAGAGAGTAGATATAGATATAAGTGTACTAGTGTGTGGCGTAGGTTTATTTACTTGACAGTGTCAATTACGTTACAAGCATCGGTGTATTGTTATATTGAAGAAGTAATATATGTTCTGTTTCGTGGGACGGTATAGAAATTGTTTTATATGCTACACGTATACAATCATCATATGTTGCTCTATCCACACAATGTCGTTTATGATATGTCAAGCATTATGTTAAAATTGAAATAGAAACATGGTAGTATAAATGATTCACCTGATAATGCAAGAAGATAGGTTTCAAAGCGCATTTACATATGACCGCAACAAAATTACATGTCTCGATAGGAACATTTCAAGTATACTCAATGCCAATTGTAAAATAAGACCATGTATATTGCCTGCTACTTATGTAAGTATTGTTGCAATATATGTATTTTTATTCAATTTCTGTTATAAACACAATTTAAGTTGTAACTGTGATTCAAATGTATCCTTTAACATACAAAGCCGATGGTCTGTTGCGAACACGGTAGTCTGTAGAGTTTGAGAGTACTGATAAAGATACGACCAAAGGAAACAATAGACCTCTTCTCAAGTACGAATCTCTCAGCTAGGTTAAGTCCTAGGTGAAGAGATTCGTCCTGAGTCTTTATTGTGCACTTTATAATTCTGATAATTCATTAGACTCATATTTTCACTCGAGTGTTTCTCTCACACGCGGCTCTTGGATATTTGTCCAAGTGCCCCGCCATATATCTGATGACTCCAATATCAGTAATTGGGTCAGAAACCTGAAACTCAAGATTTGGGAATCCTGAGATTTCGGGAATCTGGAATCTGACAATATGCCAATAATGGTACCCAAATACTACAGCCCCTCAACTTTGTGCTGTGTAGCTCGCTAGGAATGTAAAGTGACATTTGGTACTATAGTCTGAGGTTGGTGTTTTTTGTACAGGGAAAAACTTGACCCCCCAAAAGGGATAAAATGAAAAACCTGCCACCATTATCTATACTCACTTATTATTATAACTTATGCATCGCACCCCGTTCGCTGGAGTCCGCCTCGACCTGTGCACGAGTCCTGAAGACGCGGCTCTGGGAGGCTTCCTCGACATTGAGTCTTAAACCGAGACTGTGGTCCTTATCCCTCTGATATGTGAGCAGAGCATGCTACAAGGCATGTGTTGGCTGTTTGTTGATGTCAGTGAGACTGTCTAAGCCCCTCACTTTGTGCGCTTTCTGTTGTCTGCCGACCGTGCGTTGTCGCTTGTCGGTGTTTGTTCTTCTGACGTCGTTTGCGGCGCTTGCGCTGTCGGAATTGTGTAAGAACGTCCGCATTTAGTATCTCTGACTCATGAGTCCATGTGCGTTCACCATTTGGCCATTGCAAGAGATAGCCGAAGGAAGCATTACCCCGTCCTGAAGGTTGGGAGTCAATAACTTTTTTAAATTGTGACTCTTCTTCCTGTGGTATGGCACCATTGGGTACGAATTCTTCTTCTGGGTTGGCTGCCTTGTGCAAGCCTATCAGTTCATCGTTGACCGATTTTGAGTACTCAGGGGCCTTAGTCCCATCAAGGTTACAGACAAAATACCCGTTGCCCTCCTTGCTTACTATCTTGTATGGACCGCCGTGAGGATTGCTTGATTTATTCATCTCTCCTTGTTGGCGGATCATAACAATGTCCCCTTCGTCGAAGTTTACGTGCTTCTTCTGGTGTTTTCGGTCATATGCTGCACGCATCTTTTCTTGGTATTGTGCTGCATTACTGTTTAGTGAGAGTTTGATCATCTCGTGTATGTCATCGAGTCTGGCTTGCCATGTCTCTGATGTGCCAGGTGCTGTCACTACTTGATTGTAGTCAGTCAGCTGGTTCTGTCTACGCCCAAAGTACACATTGAATCTTGGTGATTTGTGTTTTCTTGATGTGCGTAGGTTGTGTTCCATTTGTACGAATGGTAATCGTGAACACCAATTTCCCGGGTTCTGTTCCGCGAATTTCCTAAGGAGTGGCAATAGATCTATATGCGATCGTTTGTTTGCTCCCAGTACTTTTGGTTGATATGGACTTGACACTAGGTGTTCCATAGGTGCCTGTTTAATGACCTTTCCGAGTATTTTGTTCACATACTCAGGAATCCGTGTTCACACATGATTGGGACTAGTGTGCGTGCAACTGTGGCCGCTGACTTGTCCATCATAGCTCGCAGTATGACATACGAAGAGTTTATATCCAACCATACAAGTATGTACGTGTTGCCTCTGTTTGAGTCTAATAGTGGACCTATTGTATCCACTTGTATTTTATCATCTGGAAATGCAGCTGATATTGACTGGAGTGGATAATATCCACGTTTATATATTTTATTTTGTAGGCACGGTGTGCATGCGTCCACGTACTTTGTTTTTGTTGCGTGTTCTGTGCGCGCGGCCCAGTTATGGCCGTCTTGCTCAAGCTTATCTACTGTTTCTTCGGCTGTATAATGGCCTATATTGTGGTATTGTGTAATCAGGGCTATTTTATCCCAGTGTGTCGCTGTGTTTTGCTCTGTTGCCTTTGCATTCCCATCTTGTTGTGCAGCTATGTTGACTGCTGCGTGCGCTGCTTTTTGTTCAAAGTATGGAGACTCTGGTCCAATTTTGCGACAATAGTGATCCCCCATGGCGTTTTACCGCATGCTTTCGAGCCTTCATTGAGGAACGTATTGTTTGTGTTTTCAACCAGCATAGGGTCCGTTTACATAAGAGAAAGGAAAGTGGGAAACTAGGTTGCATTAGGGAGAACGGTACACATATAGTGATACTCGTCGCTTCCTCTATGACTTTGTCGAGTACATCAGGTATGAGATCCCAGGATGAGTTTGCCCATGGGTTTATCTCATCTGCCCATTTTTGAAGTAATGCATTTTGTTCTCGAGTGTAGTCGCCGCAAACAAGTCTACTGTGAATTTACTAAATCTACGTTCAGCTTCAATATAAAATCGTGGATGTAGTTTTCAGTCTATAGCTGACACCGTGATAGGCATGTTTGTTTCCAGGTCAGTGTATTCTTGACCATTGTGTGTATGTTCGTTAACTTCATTCACTGTTCTCTCATTGAATGTGTCTTCGTGTAATCTTGAGAGCATGTCCGCAACTTTATTGTCTTCTCCAGGTACATGTATGATTGTGAAGTGGGGATGGAAGGTTTTAGCTATCCATCTCGCTAACATGGGGTGCAACGTTTGTTGCGAGTTCATTTGGCATAGAGCCTTATGGTCTGTCCAAAGTGTTATGGCACCGCCTTTAATATACTCAGAAAAATGTTCTAAGCTGTAGACCAGTGCTAACAGTTCCTTGGTGTTAGTACCATACTTCTGTTGTGCTGAATTCAAGCCTTTAGAGAAATATAATATATATCTTCTGACTCCGTTTATGACTTGAAGCAGACACCCTCCAGTGCCATGAACGCCTATAGGCCAAAGAATCAACCTGTGTATATACCACGCGAGCTTGATAGTGTGACGTCACTTGGGTTTTCTGAACCCAAGACCCAGAACCTGATAACTAGGGTTTTTCAAAACTTAACCTCAGGAGTCTAATGATTAGGGGTTTTCAAACCTAACATCAGATTAAACTGATAACATATCAAACACACACACACACAGGATTGAACACAACGCAAACGGACTATGTCTTGAGCCCACACACAGCCAAGCGCAGCCAAAGCAAACACAAAACAGTCAATGACATCAGGTGCACAAACAGAAGCAAGAACAGCAAGACAAGCCAAATGAGCCAAAGCGGATAACGAACAACGCAACCGCACGCATACACCACCAACTATGCCTGAGAACACACCTCCACTCCCAGGGGAAGGAATTCGCAAGGATCCAGACATGGCCAAGTATGTCGAGCCGATTGATAAAAAGTTGTACAAGTGTCACCGTCTTATCACTCTGATTCGCGACAAGGTATGGGTACTCGGTCCTAAGGACAAGGTCGATGTAGTCACGCTACACAAGCTGAGCCAGGCAGTGCAGGATCAACAGCCCAAGCGCTTGACTCTCAAGTTAGATGCATGGCCCATGTAGAAATACGGCCTCCGGTCAGTCTAAAAGATCAAGATCAATTGAGATAATACATTGGTTTTTATTTATATTTTAAATAATTTAGTACGAGCTCTTTTTCCAATATTTCCAAAGTGTTCTAAATTCACTTTGATGGCTCCAATAGCCTGAGTATTTGGTATGACTCATCTACTTGGACCTATTTGAGACATTAGTAGATGTAGGATATTATAAACTAAATTTTATAATCTCCGAACTACTACTTATAGATTTTGGTCCTCCCGCCAATCTCCAAAATCCAATAAGTCTTTTTCTTTTTTTAACTTTTCTTCAGATGGAACTTTATTTATATCAGCTAATGTATTAACGTGACTTACGTTATTATGTCTATTTACAAATTAGGCAAGTGGTCATGAACACTTAGTACTTCTAGTGAAAATTATTCAATAAAGAACAGCTAGAAGTACGCCCTGTGTGATCGAGGATATTTAGGCTCTTAACAAGAGGCAGTCCCGATCATTCTTACACAAGCTACCACTGCTAAATCCTAACTGACTAAATTGTATTTTAGTTTATTATAGTTTGAAACCTAGTAATTTCCATCGAAGTTTACATATTTTTCAGTTATTTAGTAGTTACAGTAGTGTACTGCTTCTAGACTGTCTGACATCGATTTGCTATCCAGCAAATACTATGGCTAAAGGTACTTCAAAGGCAAGGGAGCCGCTAGCTCTAAGCCTACTAAGCCTGCCGAGGTTCCTGAGGTCCCTGTGGAAACACCTAGCCTGTCTGGAGTTGAGCTTGCCGAGGAAACTGTTGGGGAAGCAAATTCTGAGGTTGGTACAGAGGATTATTCTGAGGATGACTCGTCGGATCCTAAAGCCTTGGAAGAAGAGGTATCTACTACCGCGGAAAGGCTCGCCAGCGTCCGTGTATCACCTAGGAGTGAAGCTCAGGACCCCAGCTTGCCCCCTGACCACGTGCCGTCAAATATTGGGGATAAACGTCGAAAGGCTGGAAAATTCGCGGATACGAATGTCGTGGACATTATAACTCCACATCTAAAGGACACTCCAGCACAAATCCGGAGTGAAAAGGAAGTATTGGACCTGTCCGAAAATTTCGGTTTCGCCATCGATGGAGAAGCCATTCCATTCAGCTCAAATCTTGGGGCCGAAGCTGAAGACGCCATAACTCGACAACGAGTGGTTGGATCCTCTCAATCTCGACGCCAATTGAACCGCACTGAAGCGCTCTTGAAGGAGCTAGCGGCAGCAGCAGTTGTGGACCCCTCTATCGTGTCCCACTTGGCTGATATTCTTCCTATACCAAAGAAGAAGAAAAAATCGGGCCCAGTTTCGAACCCGAGACCTACTGGTTTACCAGCCAGTATGTTTACTACTAAGCCAGGTACCACTGGTGAGAGAGATAATATTTCAAAATTTAATCTCTATAGCTCTGATGCTACCATTGACCATCCTCTTGACAAACCTAACCCTGTCAGAGGATATGATCGTATGGAACTCGATGAGGCTTACCATCCTCGTAATATCGACCCTCATTTGCCAACTAACCCTGGTAATCACGATTTTGGCAATCGCTACACCAGTACCTCGTTAGAGAGTTCCCGCTCTAATCCTGAGGATGAGGAAGTGAGAACCAGACATACTCGTCTCAGGCTATTACGCTCTGGTATGCAAGTCCTTGAGGACCGTCTATTGAATGACTCTGACCTTGACGATAGGAAAGCGGATAATATTCGCTATCTAATCGATAACAAGAGAAAGGAAATAGACACCATCTTGGCACTAGCAGCCCGTAGCACTGAGCATGAGCCTCGTGAACACTTAGAACCAAGCTTTATAAAGCAGCTAGGTAACGCGCAGGCTGAGGTCGATTTCTCTACTAATGAGAGTACAGTGGAGACACTGAAGGCCTTCGACCAACTTAAGGAGTCTGCCAGCCTTAAGGATAAGCAGATGATGAATGCCTTTATTTATTTCTGTGAGCCAGGTGAATGGCGAACTATCTTGAAGGCTCATGAGCCCAACTGGAAAGCCCCTACCCTGGCACCAGTTGCGTGTTAATATACTTAACACCTTTTTTTGAAGATGCACGTGACCGTGAACTTCTAGAGTCTCGCAAGTTCTTTGCGAACGATACCACTATTCGAGGTGCTCTAGCTCATATGACACATATGAATACTCGGATGGGTGGTCGTACCTATACTGGCGAATATTTATTAATTTGTCAGATGATGGAGACTCTGGGAGCTAACCTCTTTAAGAAAGTCAATGATGACATCATCGCCTATGGTGATTTGCGATCTATGCCTTGGTCTGTCTTTGAGAAGATAGTTCACAAGCATACCAATTCCTCTACTAGAGTACTTAGTACCACGAGCTACACCCAGCCCACTAAGCGAAACGCAGTAGAGACTAATACTGCGCGTAGTACTAAGAAACCTCGCACTACTACTGGAGGGGGTACTGGCTCTACTTCTACCGAACCGAAAGGTGATAAGAAGGTGAGAGCGCCTTGCAAGAAGTGTGGTTACAACCTCATAAAACGTAATGGCAAGTGGAATGGTAGACACGACCCTGTTAAGTGTGCACCAGGCAAGCCAGATTTTGGACACTATATGAAAGAGTGTGCTACTTGCAAGGGTACTAACGGTTGGCACAAAGAGGATTGCAAGGACTTACCGGACGTCCAAGTTAAGCACTGATAGTACCATATGTGTGCACTAGAGCAAGATTATGAGAAAATGTTCAATAAAATCCATACCAAAGGAGATGAACGTATCTTTCAAGCAGTTTTCGTAAATGGAGAAAAAGTTATGGCACTATTTGATCCAGGGGCTGAAGTCTCTGCTATCTCACGCCGAGTAGCCTACGCTACAGATATGGCTGTCCATAACGAAACAACTGATTTAATCTTGGGAAATGGCAAAGTTACTACTTGCGAACAAGCCATTGACTATGCACACATAATGCTGTCAGATAGAAGAGAAGTGAAGACTCCCCTAATCGTTACTGACATGTCTCAGAAATACGATTTAATTATAGGTATGACTGATCTTCTCAGTTTAGGTATAACACTCACTGGTCTGCCTAATGGGCTAGACACGAATAAAGATCAGTCAGATGATAATATGTTAAAGATACCTAAACCTCCGGAAGGTGAAGCTAAGGATATGATTCCGCACTGCACCGATATAATTATGGACTTAATTATACAAAACAGGAAGATTGCAATAACTGACTGGTGTATGTTTAAGTTCTCTAATGGGTACGTTAGACTTGACTTAACAAACGTCGACTTCTCTAAGTTAAAGTGTCCTTCACATAACTACGTGAGTTGGAGACACAAAGACGTTGTCAAAACCCAAATCGAAGATTGGTTAAAACAGGGTCTAATTGAAATCAATTATGATGCAACCCCAGTTAACTTAGCTCTCTTAGCGGTCGATCAATATAAATCTGATGGAACGTTTAGTAAAACAAGAGTAGTACTAGACCTGTCGCCAATCAACAAACTAATTCCGCAACATAGTTTTCCCTTACCTAAGATAAGCGAGATACTACGCAAAATGGAGGGTGCGACTATCTTTTCCAAGATAGACTTAAAAGCTGCATTCCATCAACTACAGATATATGAGCCTCATAGGAAATACTTTTCCTTTACTTGGCAAGGTAAGAAGTACCAGTTTAAAGGTGCACCTGAAGGCTTACACATGTTACCTTCTTTCTTCCAACAAGTTATGATGAAACTATTTGCGGACCTGTCGTATAACGTATCAGTCTATTTAGATGATATAGTTATCTTTACAAAGACAGCACATGAACATGCTAAACTCGTTAAAGAAGTCTTAAAGCGAATTAATCATGCTAAACTTAAGATTAACGAAGACAAGTGTTCTTTTGCTAAAGATAATATACACTTACTTGGCTACAAAGTATCTGCAGCAGGGGTACAAATTGATCCTGGCAAAAAACAGTTTCTGTTGGATTTATCAACACCAATTACTGGAAGAGATGTGAACTCTGTGTGTGGGTTTGTTAACTTCTTCTCGGATTCGGTACCGCATCTTTCTCATTACTTAAAGCCTTTCAGTCACCTACGGCTGCACAAAGGACCTTTGGGAAAGCTTTGGACTAAAGAATGTGATGATGCATTTAAACTAGTCAAAAGTAAAGTAATGGGCGCACCCATCATGCAGTACCCTGTGGATGGTGTCCCATTCCAAGTAGCAACCGACGCTTCAGATCGAGCGGTAGGTGGAGTGCTTTACCAAACGATAAATGGTAAACCGCGCTACATACAATTCTTTAGCAAGAGTTATAATAAGAGTCAACGGAATTACCCTGCCGTTAAACAAGAGCTCCTTGCTATAGTTACTGCGCTAAGACAGTTTAAAGACTACCTTTATGGAAGTCACTTTACTGTCGCCTGTGATCAAAAGTCTTTAACATACTTAAAAGATATGAACCCTGATTCACAGTTGGTGAGCCGCTGGCATGACATTATTGCCAAGTTCGCTTTTAATATAACACACATACCAGGAATACATAACCATCTTCCTGACATGCTCTCTCGACTTGTGCCCGACTACCAGAAAACAGTCAAGGAGTTATTAGCAACCGATTGGATGCTAAATAAGAAATGGTTTAACCTCGCTCAATCACGATGGGGTCCATTTACTGTTGATATGTTCGCCGCAGAACATAACAAACAGGTTTTTGAATATAGGTCGTTGACTCATCCTAAAGGCGATGCATTTCAGCTTGACTTATCAAAGCATAGTGCGTGGGCTAACCCACCTTGTCAACTTATCGCACAGTTGTTAAATTATGTTAATATTACTAAATCTACCATTACGCTGTGTTGTCCCTTACGTAACTCCGACCCATGGATACGTGATTTAATTAATATGATTCAAGACGAACCTATTTATGTCGACCATGAAACCGACACGTTCTTGTATCAGGGATCCTATTCTATTAAGAAGACACCTTGGAAACACACCATTGTTTGTCGCATCGGTCCTGCAGGTACCACTAAGTGGAAACCCTCAACCGAATTCTTAGCTAAACTAGTGGAGTCTAAAGAGCTTGAACAAAAGCTCAAGACTCGTACAACACATGCACCCAACAAGATTGCAGTCGAGGTAATGCCGATTGAAACGGCATTAGATCGTAAAAACATGGAACTAGCTAAGGCCATGGATCAAAGACTCAAAACTCTAAGAGAACCTGAAGCTCGCACTCAACTACTTAAAGCGCTGCTTAAAGAACAGCCAGGAGTTGCGAAACAACTGAAGAAGATACTTCAACAATCCAATGTTGTCAATTATGTATCTCAGGAGTCTACCCCTCCTGATACTGAGGTTGCCCTTTCCAGCAGGACTATGGTTCATCCAGCCAGCGTTACGCAGAATCTGACTGACTTAGAGGAGCTCGAAAGTAGAGTTAAAATTATACATAATTTGACACATCGAGCATATGAGCATATTTATAAAATGGCTATTCGTGCAGGGCTTGATCACCCGACGCTGAAAGAAACCATACGTGAAGTATACCGACGCTGTACTGATTGTGAAACGAACCAGATCAAGCGATACGGTTGGGCACCCCTAAAAAGTGTGACAGAAGACCAACCGATGCGCCGAGTCATAGTCGATTTGGTTAAACTCCCGCGATCCAAGTATACTGGCGATGTATATATCTGTCATTCCTTATGTGTGGCTTCGGGCTATAACTTGCTTTATGCAATACCGAACAAACGTCCACAAACAGTGGCAGAATTATGCTATCACGTCTTCAATGACTTCGGTTTCCCCCGAGTACTATGTTCTGATAACGGTAGTGAGTTTTGTACCGACGTAATGGAGGCACTTATACTCGTATCAGGCATGACCCATAGGCGTGGTGTTCCTTACAAACCTCAAACGCAGGGTGCAAATGAGACACGTCATAGAGAACTTAAGAAACTCTTGCGTACCGCACTAGACGACGTTGAGGATATGTGGCCTTATCATTTGAAATGGGTTCAGACTCAAATGAATAACTGCATGAATCCTCAAACTGGAAAACTCCCGTTTCACTATTTCTTTGGCCGCTATAGTGAATTACAAGCAACGTTTGATAAAACTGCGCCCGAGAAACACGCTACCCCGTGGCTACAAAAGATCGAGCATATGCAGAACGTTGTTTACCCCTGTTTACTCGAGCACAAGAATCGCGTCCTACTTAAAGCGTATGACCGATGGAATAACACTAAGAACATTGTTCAGTTCAAAGTCGGCGATTACGTTGACATTATAAATCGAAACGCCAACGTTACCGAACTCTCTTCTAAGACGATAGGACCTTTTGTTATTTCCTACCATGATGAGAAGAGTGATACTTACGAAGTGAATAACATTGATGGTACTAGCGCAACCAATCTAGGCACTCACCGTATCCCTACCTCCGAACTCTCATTCGCTCGCTCATTTGATTCTGATGTACCAGTTATGGAGTCACAAGTCAAAGATACAATTGACAAAACATCCGAAGACGGTTACACTTACTACAAGACCCGTTTCATGGATGGGACAGTAGCTTGGCTAACCTCCGATGCATTTCGTGAATCTCGCGACTTTCTTCGTATCTTTAATAAGAAATGGAATAAGCGTTTACATAAGAACACACGAGATAAACGAAAAGGGTTCCCTCAGGTGACTACAAACCCTGACGGATCTGAAATTCCCTATTTGCCACCTACTTCCTACGTGACTAAACTTTCTGATCTGCTTACCAACAGTGCAGAAAAATTGTTCAAACTTACTTACTAATGAAGAACAGCCTTTGGCTATTACCTTACCAAATAATAAACGTAAGGCGCCTACATCGGAAATGGTTACTGGACCAAATACTAAACGACATAGAGTACAACATGAGTCTTGAACTCGTACATATAGGCACATACTTACTTGATAAGTCATGACCGAAACCGTTTTACTTTGGTTTTCGCTTTACCAACTAGATCGTATCTTATCGTACGTTCGTAATTCTAAAAGCTACTGGGGGCTATGTAGAAATACGGCCTCCGGTCAGTCTAAAATATCAAGATCAATTGAGATAATACATTGGTTTTTATTTGTATTTTAAATAATTTAGTACAAGCTCTTTTTTCCAATATTTCCAAAGTGTTCTAAATTCACTTTGTTGGCTCCAATAGCCTGAGTATTTGGTATGACTCATCTACTTGGACCTATTTGAGACATTAGTAGATGTAGGATATTATAAACTAAATTTTATAATCTCCGAACTACTACTTATAGATTTTGGTCCTCCCGCCAATCTCCAAAATCCAATAAGTCTTTTTTTTCTTTTTTTTTAACTTTTCTTCATATGGAACTTTATTTATATCAGCTAATGTATTAACGTGACTTACGTTATTATGTCTATTTACAAATTAGGCAAGTGGTCATGAACACTTAGTACTTCTAGTGAAAATTATTCAATAAAGAACAGCTAGAGGTACGCCCTGTGTGATCGAGGATATTTAGGCTCTTAACAAGAGGCAGTCCCGATCATTCTTACACAAGCTACCACTGCTAAATCTAACTGACTAAATTGTATTTTAGTTTATTATAGTTTGAAACCTAGTAATTTTCCATCGAAGTTTACACGCACTTGTACTCAAAATCATACTGGGCCACTAGATCGCCATTGCATTTGAAGTCATCACAGAAGTAATCCTTCTCCTCAAAGCACTCGTGTTTGTCACGTTTACCGTCGCACTCATAGTCGTAATCGTGCTTAGCAACATATATCCCTTTCCGCACCTGTAATTTTTTTTTCGTCACAGTAGTACTTCTTCATTCCATTGTTTCCCCTGTTTCTTCCCATGTCTCTTCCTCCGTCTCGTCCCAAGCTGCTAGCAGATGCTACCGCAGCAAGAAAGAGGGTGGCGATTGCAAGTTTCATCCTGTTTGAACTTTTAAGTTGTTTGTACTACTGTTATAAATACAGGTTTGCAAGTGATACGAAAGACAACGTACATCGGATATTTCTACTTGTTTGTCGAGTTCGTTTTCTCGTCTCTCACAGTATTGGTAACTCCTCGAGTTGTACTTATTTCACAAGAAAGTTCCTATTTATTTATTATTCACATCTACGTTCATACAAGATCGAAAATGCTAAAAGTCTAAAGTCTGAACTCTGAAGCCTCTTGAAGCTGGATCTGCGTCTGATGAGGTGATCAAAAAAAAAAAAAATCAATTTGATCGCCAGCAGCCAGCAGACAGCAGTGAGGATTAAAGAACACTCGCCCACCCCTGCTTCGGATTGTGCATGAACGCGAGCGCCTTGGCGATGCCGGCCGCAATGCGCATTCGCACGGGCGGGACAAGGAGTCTCGCTTTGGTGTCGTCCACCAGGTTATCAGCTGGGCAGGGAGACGGGGAAGAGACAGGGGAAGAAACAGGGGAAGAGACGGGGGGGGAAGAGACGGGGTAGAGACGGGGGAAACAATGGGATAAAAAGTAACACTGAAAAGGGGCAGGTATTTATTACCTAATAAGGTACAGTACGTCATACATACGTCATACATATTTTGTGTTATGGATTTAGTTGTATTTTGAATTATTATATATTTTTCCTTTTTTAAAAAAACAATAATTACAATAGAAAATATAAATAGCTTGTGACTTTTGTTGTTGCTTTTTTATTTATTTATTTAAAAAAAATACTTTTTTTATATGTCGGTTCCAAGTCGATTTCTGTTTTTGATAAATATTTAAATATTAAAATATGTATTTATCCTGCCTGCTTTTTTTGTTGTTGTTTTAATTTGCGTCTATTTT
>LUCW03001779.1:0-19680 GCA_001586965.3 Sphaeroforma sirkka
AAGTGCCCCGCCATATATCTGATGACTCCAATATCAGTAATTGTCGAAACCTGAAACTCAAGATTTGGGAATCCTGAGATTTCGAAATCTTCAAATCTGACAATATGCCAATAATGGTACCCAAATACTACAGCCCCTCAACTTGTGCTGTGTAGTCGCTAGGAATGTGTAAAGTATTTGGTACTATAGTCTGAGGTTGGTGTTTTTGTACAGGGAAAAAAACTTGACCCCAAAAGGGATAAATGAAAAACTCAAATACCATTATCTATACTCACTCATTATTATAACTTATGCATCGCACTTCGTTCGCTGGAGTCCGCTCTCGACCTGTGCACGAGTCCTGGAAGACGCGGCTCTGGGAGGCTTCTCGACATTGAGTCTTAAAACCGAGACTGTGGTCCTTATCCCTCTGATATGTGAGCAGAGCATAGCTAACAAGGCATGTGTTGGTTGTTTGTTGATGTCAGTGAGACTGTTCAAGCCCCTCACTTTGTGCGCTTTCTGTTGTCTGCCGACCGTGCGTTGTCGCTTGTCGGTGTTTGTTCTTCTGACGTCGTTTGCGGCGCTTGCGCTGTCGGAATTGTAAGAACGTCCGCATTTAGTATCTCTGACTGATGAGTCCATGTGCGTTCACCATTCTGGCTCACATTGTAAGAGATGAAGCCGAAGGAAGATATTCCCCGTCCTGAAGGTTGGGAGTCAATAACTTTTTAAATTGTGACTCTTCTTCCTGTGTGGTATGGCACCATTGGGTACGAATTTTTTCTTCTGGGCTGGCTGTCTGTGCAAGCCTATCAGTTCGTTATCGTTGACCGATTTTGAGTACTCAGGCCTTAGTCCCATCAAGGTTACAGACAAATACCTGCTGCCCTCCTTGCTTACTATCTTGTATGGACCGCCGTGAGAGGATTGTTTTGATTTATTCATCTCTCCTTGTTGGCGTGATCATAACAATGTCCCTTCTGTCGAAGTTTACGTGCTTCTTCTGGTAAGCAGTTTTCGGTCATATGCTGCACGCATCTTTTCTTGGTATTGTGCTGCATTACTGCTTAGTGAGAGTTTGATCATCTCGTGTATGTCATCGAGTCTGGGTTTGCCATGTCTCTGATGTGCCAGGTGCCGTCGTCACTACTTGATTGTAGTCAGTCAGTTGGTTTCTGTCTACGCCCAAAGTACACATTGAATCTTGGTGATTTGTGTTTTCTTGATTTGCGTAGGTTGTGTTCCAGCCCCAGTAAAATAATGGCATCGTGAACACCACAATTTCCCGGGTTCTGTTCCGCGAATTTCCTAAGGGAGTGGCAATAGATCAGTATATGCGATCGTTTGTTTGCTCCCCAGTACTTTTGGTTGATATGGACTTGACACTCAGGGTGTTCCATATAGGTGCCTGTTTAATGACCTTCCGAGTATTTTTTGTTCACATACTCAGGAATCCGTGTTCACACATGATTTGGGACTAGTGTGCGTGCAACTGTGGCCGCTGACTTGTCCATCATAGCTCGCAGGTATGACATACGAAGAGTTTATATCCAACCATACAAGTATGTACGTGTTGCCTCTGTTTGAGTCTAATAGTGGACCCTATTGTATCCACTTGTATTTTATCATCCTGGAAAATGCAGCTGATATTGACTGGAGTGGATAATATCCACGTTTATATATTTTTATTTTTGTAGGCACGGTGTGCATGCGTCCACGTACTTTTGTTTTTGTTGCGTGTTCTGTGCGCGCGGCCCAGTTATGGCCGTCTTGCTCAAGCTTATCTACTTACTGTTTCTTCGGCTGTATAATGGCCTATATTGTGGTATTGTGTAATCAGGGCTATTTTATCCCAGTGTGTCGCTGTGTTTTGCTCTGTTGCCTTTGCATTCCCATCTTGTTGTGCAGCTATGTTGACTGCTGCGTGCGCTGCTTTTTTTGTTCAAAGTATGGAGACTCTGGTCCAATTTTATGACAATAGTGATCCCCATCAGCGTTTTACCGCATGCTTTCGAGCCTTCATTGAGGAACGTATTGTTTGTGTTTTCAACCAGCATAGGGTCCGTTTACATAAGAGAAAGGAAAGTGGGAAACTAGGGTTGCATTAGGGAGAACGGTACACATATAGTGATACTCGTCGCTTCCTCTATGACTCTTGTCGAGTACATCAGGTATGAGATCCCAGGATGAGTTTCAGCCCATGGGTTTATCTCATCTGCCCATTTTTTGAAGTAATGCATTTTGTTCTCGAGTGTAGTCGCCGCAAACAAGTCTACTGTGAATTTACTAAATCTACGTTCAGCTTCAATATAAAATCGTGGATGTAGTTTTCAGTCTATAGCTGACACCGTGATAGGCATGTTTGTTTCCAGGTCAGTGTATTTCTTGACCATTGTGTGTATGTTCGTTAACTTCATTCACTGTTCTCTCATTGAATGTGTCTTCGTGTAATCTTGAGAGCATGTCCGCAACTTTTATTGTCTTCTCCAGGTACATGTATGATTGTGAAGTGGGATGGAAGGTTTTAGCTATCCATCCTCTCCGCTAACATGGGGTGCAACGTTTTGTTGCGAGTTCATTTTGGCATAGAGCCTTATGGTCTGTCCAAAGTGTTATGGCACCGCCTTTAATATACTCAGAAAAATGTTCTAAGCTGTAGACCAGTGCTAACAGTTCCTTGGTGTTAGTACCATACTTCTGTTGTGCTGAATTCAAGCCTTTAGAGAAATATAATATATATCTTCTGACTGTTTATGACTTTGAAGCAGACACCCTCCAGTGCCATGAACGCCTATAGGCTGTAAAAGAATCAACCTGTGTATATACCACGCGAGCTTGATAGTAGTGACGTCACTTGGGTTTTCTGAACCCAAGACCCAGAACCTGATAACTAGGGTTTTTCAAAACTTAACCTCAGGAGTCTAATGATTAGGGGGTTTTCAAACCTAACATCAGATTAAACTGATAACATATCAAACACACACACACATTGGGATTGAACACAACGCAAACGGACTATGTCTTGAGCCACACACAGCCAAGCGCAGCCAAAGCAAACAAAAAACAGTCAATGACATCAGGTGCACAAACAGAAGCAAGAACAGCAAGACAAGCCAAATGAGCCAAAGCGGATAACGAACAACGCAACCGCACGCATACACCACCAACTATGCCTGAGAACACACCTCCACTCCCAGGGGAAGGAATTCGCAAGGATCCAGACATGGCCAAGTATGTCGAGCCGATTGATAAAAAAAGTTGTGCCAAGTGTCACCGTCTTATCACTCTGATTCGCGACAAGGTAGTATGGGTACTCGGTCCTAAGGACAAGGTCGATGTAGTCACGCTACACAAGCTGAGCCAGGCAGTGCAGGATCAACAGCCCAAGCGCTTGACTCTCAAGTTAGATGCATGGCCCATGTAGAAATACGGCCTCCGGTCAGTCTAAAAGATCAAGATCAATTGAGATAATACATTGGCTTTTATTTATATTTTTTAAATAATTTAGTACGAGCTCTTTTTCCAATATTTCCAAAGTGTTCTAAATTCACTTTGATGGCTCCAATAGCCTGAGTATTTGGTATGACTCATCTACTTGGACCTATTTGAGACTATTAGTAGATGTAGGATATTATAAACTAAATTTTATAATCTCCGAACTACTACTTATAGATTTTAGTCCTCCCGCCAATCTCCAAAAATCCAATAAGTCTTTTTCTTTTTTTAACTTTTCTTCAGATGGAACTTTATTTATATCAGCTAATGTATTAACGTGACTTACGTTATTATGTCTCATTTACAAATTAGGCAAGTGGTCATGAACACTTAGTACTTCTAGTGAAAATTATTCAATAAAGAACAGCTAGAAGTACGCCCTGTGTGATCGAGGATATTTAGGCTCTTAACAAGAGGCAGTCCCGATCATTCTTACACAAGCTACCACTGCTAAATCCTAACTGACTAAATTGTATTTTAGTTTATTATAGTTTGAAACCCAGTAATTTCCATCGAAGTTTACATATTTTTTCAGTTATTTGAAGTAGTTACAGTAGTGTACTGCTTCTAGACTGTCTGACATCGATTTGCTATCCAGCAAATACTATGGCTAAAGGTACTTCTAAAGGCAAGGGAGCCGCTTAGCTCTAAGCCTGCTAAGCCTGCCGAGGTTCCTGAGGTCCCTGTGGAAACACCTAGCCTGTCTGGAGTTGAGCCTGCCGAGGAAACTGTTGGGGAAGCAAATTCTGAGGTTGGTACAGAGGATTATTCTGAGGATGACTCGTCGGATCCCTAAAGCCTTGGAAGAAGAGAGTATCTACTACCGCGGAAAGGCTCGCCAGCGTCCGTGTATCACCTAGGAGTGAAGCTCAGGACCCCAGCTTTTGCCCCCTGACCACGTGCCGTCAAATATTGGGGATAAACGTCGAAAGGCTGGAAAATTCGCGGATACGAATGTCGGGGACATTATAACTCCACATCTAAAGGACACTCCAGCACAAATCCGGGTGAAAAGGAAGTATTGGACCTGTCCGAAAATTTCGGTTTCGCCATCGATGGAGAAGCCATTCCATTCAGCTCAAATCTTGGGGCCGAAGCTGAGGACGCCATAACTCGACAACGAGTGGTTGGATCCTCTCAATCTCGACGCCAATTGAACCGCACTGAAGCGCTCTTTGAAGGAGCTAGCGGCAGCAGCAGTTGTGGACCCCTCTATCGTGTCCCACTTGGCTGATATTCTTCCTATACCGAAGAAGAAGAAAAAAATTCAGGCCCAGTTTCGAACCCGAGACCTACTGGTTTACCAGCCAGTATGTTTACCACTAAGCCAGGTACCACTGGTGAGAGAGATAATATTTCAAAATTTAATCTCTATAGCTCTGATGCTACCATTGACCATCCTCTTGACAAACCTAACCCTGTCAGAGGATATGATCGTATGGAACTCGATGAGGCTTACCATCCTCGTAATATCGACCCTCATTTGCCAACCAACCCTGGTAATCACGATTTTGGCAATCGCTACACCAGTACCTCGTTAGAGAGTTCCCGCTCTAATCCTGAGGATGAGGAAGTGTCGATATAGACACCATCTTGGCACTAGCAGCCCGTAGCACTGAGCATGAGCCTCGTGAACACTTAGAACCAAGCTTTTATAAAGCAGCTAGGTAACGCGCAGGCTGAGGTCGATTTCTCTACTAATGAGAGTACAGTGGAGACACTGAAGGCCTTCGACTAACTTAAGGAGTCTGCCAGCCTTAAGGATAAGTAGATGATGAATGCCTTTATTCATTTCTGTGAGCCAGGTGAATGGCGAACTATCTTGAAGGCTCATGAGCCCAACTGGAAAGCCCTACTCTGGCACCAGTTGCTGTGATAATATACTTAACACCTTTTTTTTTGATGCACGTGACCGTGAACTTCTAGAGTCTCGCAAGTTCTTTGTGAACGATACCACTATTCGAGGTGCTCTAGCTCATATGACACATATGAATACTGGATGGGTGGTCGTACCTATACTGGCGAATATTTATTAATTTGTCAGATGATGGAGACTCTGGGAGCTAACCTCTTTAAGAAAGTCAATGACGACATCATCGCCTATGGTGATTTGCGATCTATGCCTTGGTCTGTCTTTGAGAAGATAGTTCACAAGCATACCAATTCCTCTACTAGAGTACTTAGTACCACGAGCTACACCCAGCCCACTAAGCGAAACGCAGTAGAGACTAATACTGCGCGTAGTACTAAGAAACCTCGCACTACTACTGGAGGGGGTACTGGCTCTACTTCTACCGAACCGAAAAGTGAAAAGAAGGTGAGAGCGCCTTGCAAGAAGTGTGGTTGCAACCTCACAAAACGTAATGGCAAGTGGAATGGTAGACACGACCCTGTTAAGTGTGCACCAGGCAAGCCAGATTTTGGACACTATATGAAAGAGTGTGCTATTTGCAAGGGTACTAACGGTTGGCACAAAGAGGATTGCAAGGACTTACCGGACGTCCAAGTTAAGCACTGACAGTACCATATGTGTGCATTAGAGCAAGATTATGAGAAAATGTTCAATAAAATCTATACCAAAGGAGATGAACGTATCTTTCAAACAGTTTTCGTAAATGGATAAAAAAATATGGCACTATTTGATCCAGGGGTTGAAGTCTCTGCTATCTCACGCCGAGTAGCCTACGCTACAGATATGGCTGTCCATAACGAAACAACTGATTTAATCTTGGGATATGGCAAAATTACTACTTGCGAACAAGCCATTGACTATGCACACATAATGCTGTCAGATAGAAGAGAAGTGAAGACTCACCTAATCGTTACTGACATGTCTCAGAAATACGATTTAATTATAGGTATGACTGATCTTCTCAGTTTAGGTATAACACTCACTGGTCTGCCGAATGGGCTAGACCCGAATAAAGATCAGTCAGATGATAATATGTTAAAGATACCTAAACCTCCGGAAGGTGAAGCTAAAGATATGATTCCGCACTTTACCGATATAATTATGGACTTAATTATACAAAACAGAAAGATTGCAATAACTGACTGGTGTATGTTTAAGTTCTCTAACGGGTACGTTAAGCTTGACTTAACAAACGTCGACTTCCCTAAGTTAAAGTGTCCTTCACATAACTACGCGAGTTGGAGACTCAAAGACGTTGTCAAAATCCAAATTGAAGATTGGTTAAAACAGGTTTTAATTGAAATCAATTATGATGCAACTCCAGTTAACTTAGCTCTCTTAGCGGTCGATCAATATAAATCTGA
Organism: Sphaeroforma sirkka; assembly: GCA_001586965.3. Lineage (NCBI taxonomy): Eukaryota > Ichthyosporea > Ichthyophonida > Sphaeroforma > Sphaeroforma sirkka. The sequence continues at coordinate 6,754 of LUCW03001779.1, forward strand.
TGGAACGTTTAGTAAAACAAGAGTAGTACTAGACCTGTCGCCAATCAACAAACTAATTCCGCAACATAGTTTTCCCTTACCTAAGATAAGCGAGATACTACGCAAAATGGAGGGTGCGACTATTTTTTCCAAGATAGACATAAAAGCTGCATTCCATCAAGTACAGATATATGAGCCTCATAGGAAATACTTTTCCTTTACTTGGCAAGGTAAGAAGTACCAGTTTAAAGGTGCACCTGAAGGCTTACACATGTTACCTTCTTTCTTCCAACAAGTTATGATGGAACTATTTGCGGACCTGTCGTATAACGTATCAGTCTATTTGGATGATATAGTTATCTTTACAAAGACAGCACATGAACATGCTAAACTCGTTAAAGAAGTCTTAAAGCGACTTAATCATGCTAAACTTAAGATTAACGAAGACAAGTGTTTTTTTGCTAGAGATACTATACACTTACTTGGCTACAAAGTATCTGCAGCAGGGGTAGAAATTGATCCTGGCAAGAAACAGTTTCTGTTGGATTTATCAACACCAATTACTGGAAGAGATGTGAACTCTGTGTGTGGGTTTGTTAACTTCTTCTCGGATTCGGTACCGCATCTTTCTCATTACTTAAAGCCTTTCAGTCACCTACGGCTGCACAAAGGACCTTTGGGAAAGCTTTGGACTAAAGAATGTGATGATGCATTTAAACTAGTCAAAAGTAAAGTAATGGACGCACCCATCATGCAGTACCCTGTGGATGGTGTCCCATTTCAAGTAGCAACCGACGCTTCAGATCGAGCGGTAGGTGGAGTGCTTTACCAAACGATAAATGGTAAACCGCGCTACATACAATTCTTCAGCAAGAGTTATAATAAGAGTCAACGGAATTATCCTACCGTTAAACAAGAGCTCCTTGCTATAGTTACTGCGCTAAGACAGTTTAAAGACTACCTTTATGGAAGTTACTTTACTGTCGCCTGTGATCAAAAGTCTTTAACATACTTAAAAGATATGAACCCTGATTCACAGTTGGTGAGCCGCTGGCATGACATTATTGCCAAGTTCGCTTTTAATATAACACACATACCAGGAATACATAACCATCTTCCTGACATGTTCTCTCGACTTGTGCCCGACTACCAGAAAACAGTCAAGGAGTTATTAGCAACCGATTGGATGCTAAATAAGAAATGGTTTAACCTCGCTCAATCAAGATGGGGTCCATTTACTATTGATATGTTCGCCGCAGAACATAACAAACAGGTTTCTGAATATAGGTCGTTGACTCATCCTAAAGGTGATGCATTTCAGCTTGACTAATCAAAGCATAATGCGTGGGCTAACCCACCTTGTCAACTTATCGCACAGTTGATAAATTATGTTAATATTACTAAATCTACCATTACGCTGTGTTGTCCCTTACGTAACTCCGACCCATGGATATGTGATTTAATTAATATGATTCAAGACGAACCTATTTATGTCGACCGTGAAACCGACACGTTCTTGTATCAAGGATCCTATTCTATTAAGAAGACACCTTGGAAACACACCATTGTTTGTCGCATCGGTCCTGCAGGTACCACTAAGTGGAACCCCTCAACCGAATTCTTAGCTAAACTAGAGGAGTCTAAAGAGTTTGAACAAAAGCTCAAGACTCGTACAACACATGCACCCAACAAGATTGCAGTCGAGGTAATGCCGATTGAAACGGCATTAGATCGTAAAAACATGGAACTAGCTAAGGCCATGGATCAAAGACTCAAAACTCTAAGAGAACCTGAAGCTCGCACTCAACTACTTAAAGCGCTGCTTAAAGAACAGCCAGGAGTTGCGAAACAACTGAAGAAGATACTTCAACAATCTAATGTTGTCAATTATGTATCTCAGGAGTCTACCCCTCCTGATACTGAGGTTGCCCTTTCCAACAGGACTATCTAGCCAGCGTTACGCAGAATCTGACTGACTTAGAAGAACTCGAAAGTAGACTTAAAATTATACATAATTTAACGCATCGACCATATGAGCATACTTATAAAATGGCTATTCGTGCAGGGCTTGATCACCCGGCGCTGAAAGAAACCATACGTGAAGTATACCGACGCTGTACTGATTGTGAAAAGAACCAGATCAAGCGATACGGTTGGGCACCCCTTAAAAGTGTGACAGAAGACCAACCGATGCGTCGAGTCATAGTAGATTTGGTTAAACTCCCGCGATCCAAGCATACTGGCGATGTATATATCTGTTATTTCTTATGTGTGGCTTCGGGCTATAACTTGCTTTATGCAATACCGAACAAACGTCCACAAACAGTGGCAGAATTATGCTATCACGTCTTTAATGACTTCGGTTTCCCCCGAGTACTATGTTCTGATAACGGTAGTGAGTTTTGTACCGACGTAATGGAGGCACTTATACTCGTATCAGGCATGACGTTCCTTACAAACCTCAAACGCAGGGTGCAAATGAGACACGTCATAGAGAACTTAAGAAACTCTTGCGTACCACACTAGACGACGTTGAGGATATGTGGCCTTATCATTTGAAATGGGTTCAGACTCAAATAAATAACTTCCATGAATCCTCAAACTGGAACACTCCCGTTTCATTATTTCTTTGACCGCTATAGTGAATTACAAGCAACGTTTGACAAAACTACGCCCGATAAACACGTTACTCCGTGGCCACAAAAGTTCGAGCATATGCAGAACGTTGTTTACCCCTGTTTACTCGAGCACAAAAATCGTGTCCTACTTAAAGCGTATGACCGATGGAATAACACTAAGAACATTGTTCAGTTCAAAGTCGGCGATTACGTTAACATTATAAATCGAAACGCCAACGTTACCGAACTCTCTTCTAAGACGATAGGACCTTTTGTTATTTCCTACCATGATGAGAAGAGTGATACTTACGAAGTGAATAACATTGATGGTACTAGCGCAACCAATCTAGGCACTCACCGTATCCCTACCTCCGAACTCTCATTCGCTCGCTCATTTGATTCTGATGTTCCAGTTATGGAGTCACAAGTCAAAGATATAATTGACAAAACATCCGAAGACGGTTACACTTACTACAAGACCCGTTTCATGGATGGGGGACAGTAGCTTGGCTAACCTCCGATGCATTTCGTGAATCTCACGACTTTCTTCGTATCTTTAATAAGAAATGGAATAAGCGTTTACATAAGAACACACGAGATAAACGAAAAGGGTTTCCTCAGGTGACTACAAACCCTGACGGATCTGAAATTCCCTATTTGCCACCTACTTCCTACGTGACTAAACTTTCTGATCTGCTTACCAACAGTGCAGAAAATTGTTCAAACTTACTTACTAATGAAGAACAGCCTTTGGCTATTACCTTACCAAATAATAAACGTAAGGCGCCTACATCGGAAATGGTTACTGGACCAAATACTAAACGTCATCGAGTACAACATGAGTCTTGAACTCGTACATATAGGCACATACTTACTCGATAAGTCATGACCGAAACCGTTTTTACTTTGGTTTTCGCTTTACCAACTAGATCGTATCTTAACGTACGTTCGTAGTTCTAAAAGCTACTGGGGGCTATGTAGAAATACGGCCTCCGGTCAGTCTAAAATATCAAGATCAATTGAGATAATACATTGGTTTTTATTTGTATTCTAAATAATTTAGTACAAGCTCTTTTTCCAATATTTCCAAAGTGTTCTAAATTCACTTTGATGGCTCCAATAGCCTGAGTATTTGGTATGACTCATCTACTTGGACCTATTTGAGACATTAGTAGATGTAGGATATTATAAACTAAATTTTATAATCTCCGAACTACTACTTATAGATTTTGGTCCTCCCGCCAATTTCCAAAATCCAATAAGTCTTTTTCTTTTTTTAACTTTTCTTCAGATGGAACTTTATTTATATCAGCTAATGTATTAACGTGACTTACGTTATTATGTCTATTTACAAATTAGGCAAGTGGTCATGAACACTTAGTACTTCTAGTGAAAATTATTCAATAAAGAACAGCTAGAGGTACGCCCTGTGTGATCGAGGATATTTAGGCTCTTAACAAGAGGCAGTCCCGATCATTCTTACACAAGCTACCACTGCTAAATCCTAACTGACTAAATTGTATTTTAGTTTAATATAGTTTGAAACCTAGTAATTTCCATCGAAGTTTACAGTATGGTTGGAATGCCTTGTGTATGATCCCGAGTGCTCGTGTAATAGACCTGACAATGCTGTTGACAAACTCAGTCCCCTCATCACTCTGAATTTTCCGGGGAAAGCCATGCTCACCGAACACCGATACTAACTCCGTTGCCACCGTCTTAGCATCCTGTGCAGGTAGCGCCCGTATAATGGAGTATCCGGATGCCACATCCAAGACATGTAAAATAAACTTGTTGCCTTTAGTAGATGTCACTGCCATCGGAATGAGATCCATCTAAATATGGTCCCACGGATAAGGTGCCGTAATACTCATTGAAGGATGAAATCTCTACTTCATAGTGTCACTACCTAAACATGTACGACATAGTTTACGGACCTCTTCCGTTATCGGAAGCATTTGGTCCCAATTATGTCCATCGTCTCGCATCTGTTGTATTGTAACCGCTGGAGCAGGATGTCCTTGTTCATGAAACTGCCAAGTAAGTTGCACCCGGCTGTTAGCCTCCCCATGTCCAGGGTCATTTATCACCGTCGCCCCCGCACAAATCTCAGGTACTTGTTCCGCAACCTGACGAGTACGACTAGTCATGGCCGGTTGTGCCCATGTCTCTTGATAACGACTATTAGCTTCTTCACACACAGGTACCTCGAGACCCAAATTACACCAAAACGACGGAGAAACTTCATACCCCGACGGAGGGCCGATACGTACCACTACTGTATGTTCCCATGGGTACTTACCACCCGCCTGTGTACCATGCTTCATGAACGTATGGGCTGTGCGCGGGATTAGCAACGGATCTGCTTACATCATCGATAGAAGCAGAGGGAACCATGCTATGCGTGTGTTCAATGGAAGACATATTGTTGCAGATGCCTTATCGGCCAATACTTTACGAAGTACCTTATGAATGAGGCGCCATGGTGGATTCATCCATGCATTGTACTTGCTCCAGTCAAATTTGAACGCGCCTCCATCTTTATCGTAAGACCAGTATTGGCGTAATTGAGCATTGTGACTTGATGCAAACGCGTCCACATCGTTCGGTCCGAAGTGTGTTTGAACTTGATCAAAGAAATCAGGGTACAACTTCCAGCGCGATGTATAGAAGATGGCCGGAAAGTTAATATCCGCCGTGCCCTCATGAGCCCGGCTCCACATGTCTGATAATTTATTCAATTCTCCTGGGACATGTGTTATCACGAAGTTAAATTGCGCGATAATATGATGCCAACGTTGCAGCATACTATTCAGTTTCAACTGGGTGTTCATGTATACCAGCGCCTTATGGTCCGTATGCACCGTAAAGCGTTGGCCTATTAGGTGATCATGAAAGAGGACCAATGCATATGTAAGTGCTAACAGTTCCTTCATCGGTGTTGCGTATGTCTGTTGCGCCTTGCTGAGAGTCTTCGAAAAGAACATCAAGTAGTGTTTGCGGCCGTCAATCAACTGAAACAATGCCCCGCCAATACCGTAGTCACTGGCGTCGGTTTCTAACTCTAGTGGGACCCCGTCAACCGGGAAGTTCAACCGTACTGCAGATACAATTGTTTCCTACATCTGATCCCATGCCAGTTGATGTTCTGGTTTCCAACGATCCCCAATGGGTTCTTTCGGCTTGAGTTTCGAAAATGATCGCAGTGGGGCCACTTTATGTGCAAATTTAGGTAAGAGTTCATGTAGAAAGTTCGCCAACCCCAATGCAGATGCTATGTCCCGTTGACATCGTGGCACTGGCCAGTCGATCAACCGTTGTTGCTTCTCATGATCATCATCAATGCCTTTTGCAGAAACCTTCTTCCCCAGGACCATCACCTCACTCACTGCAAAGTGACACTTCTTCTGGTTAAGCTTGAAGTTGTTCTCGGTAAGCAGGCGGATGACCTCCTCCATTGTTGCAATATGCTCCTCGTAATTGTCAGATGCAATTATTAGGTCATCGACGTAGAACTGCACGTCTAAACCCGCCATCAGATTACTAATTATACGCTAAAATTGTGACGTAAGGGTCGACAATCCAAATGGAGCCGTCGTGAAGGAGTATTAGTGACTATCCCAAGTAAACTAGAACATATGTTGTGAGTCCTCGTGGACTGGGAGGCGATGATATGCCGCAGATAAATCTAGCGTGGTATAATATCGCTTGCCTCGTAAATTACAGATAATCTCATTAACCTTTGGTAATGTAAACTGGTCGCCCGGAATAAGGTCGATGATTTGTCGCAAATCCAAACACACCCGAACCTTAACGAGTTCCCCCGATAGTGTAAATGATGGTACTGCTAGTAACGGCAGGTTGACCACTGACGCCGACGTATGGCGCTTGGGTACCAATTCATCTTCCATTTATGTAGCTGTTGTGTGACGCGTGGTTTGTACTTATCTGACACAAAGCTCTGTGTTTGGCGTTGAAGGCCCAACAGTTCATCTCGAGGTGTGAGAAGGGACACTTCACTGCCTGGTATCGTACATCTAGCTTCGTCAAAAATAGTCTCGTTGTTATCTAAATACTTCCGTAGTCGTTGCCTTATATCCTCAGGCTCGAACAAGTCTGGTGCCATGCGAATGTCTATTGGTTCGAGTAGTGCATCCATAACATTACGATTGATTTCCGGAAATGGTGTAGATAATCCCGTGAGACCTAAGCCCAACTCGCCCATAATATCCATTCCCAGGATTACATCAATGTTATCGGGTAAATTCACAAGTTCAAACGTACAACTTGAAGCAGACTTCATACCATATTGCACCGTTGTGGCGTGTGTCCTGCCTAGGCGCGGAGTGCGGAAAGCTTTATCCGCCAGGTATATGTAACTCTCCTTAGCTGGTGGTGTATTGGACAGTTGCGCCTTTGTTGCGGATACCTCATTGATAACGGAAGGGTTCGCCCCCTATCAATGAGTGTGCGCATCGCATATCCGTTGACTTGTAACGTAACATATACACGATTGTCATTAGGGAACAATTTATCTTTTACTGCGAATATTCTTGTTGCCATTTGACCAAACGTAACGCACATGTTTAACTCGGACACCCAACATCTCAGTTTGAGTTCGGTTCCGGTTTCTATCAACTCATCTTCACTGGCGACATATGACTCGTCGACCAAATCATGAATGTGCATCACCTCGCTCTCCTACCTCAGTTGGCGTCGGATCAGACATCTGATCATCTCCAGCCACGAGATTAACGCGAGGGCGGAAATTATTACCCTGCGCCTGTTGTGTGCGCGCGGATGTTCTTCCAGCCGATGTACGGTGCTGTGGCGCACCTCCAGGTTGTGTACGGCTACCCGTGTTCGTTGAAGTCGGTGCTGCAGTAACTTAGGGCAACGTGGTGCGTGTGCTGGGCCAGGAGGAAGATTCTGCTTACACGACCCACAACGAGCCCTAGGGTTCGATGCTGGTGGCGCGTGCGGATTAGGTCGTGTGGTCCACACGCGTCCGTGTGCGTGAACGGGAACCCCCTGAGATTTGTAATGGTCGGGAGAGGTTTGCCCGACGGTGTTCTTCCGCCTTGTCAATACTCACTCGAAATACATCACGCATTTGTATCGCGGAATATTCTCGCCAGTTAGGGTGCATGCGAAGAGTGTCACGGTAGTATGCACCCCCCCGCAGCTTGATTAGTTAGGTTGAGCATACCATGATTGCGGTATACTTGTAGCGGATTTTCATACTGTCGCATTTACATAAAATCGACTTTGTGTTCGAAATCTCGAAGTTGGGTCTCGAGTGACACTGAAGGGTTTAACTTCATGCACGCCAATACATTTCTGTATGCGTTATCTTCCAGATCTTGTTCGTGTGTACGTACAATATAAGCAGTGGCGTCGTGGAACGACATGTACTGCAATTTTTGTTCGTTCTCCACAATAAAATCCAAAAGTGCCTTGGGTGTGCCTTCTTTCTGTAGTGCCCTATGGAGGCCCATTTGCATATGAATCGGGTCTAGTTTGTGAAATTTTGCATTCTTATGCCAATCCAAAATAAACGCCTGCAGCTGTTATTTCTGCGGAATATCCAAATAATAGCTGCCCTGTGGATTAGGTGGCCATTCCTTGGGTGTCCGTTTGTTGACCGTTATTGTGCAAATCTTTAGCGTCTCGTTAATTGTACGAATTAAGCTCTGCAGCGCACGAGCGTCGTCAGTGCGTCCCGTAGCTTCTGCTTGCATCATACGTTGGGTGGGAATAAATACCTGCGTTTTCATCTCTGCCGCGGTAAATTCATTAATGCACGCCTCCGTAGGTGGTGATATCTTACACCATTTCACCTCCTGCGGGTCTTCTAGGTAGCGATCGTGGTGAGCAGGCAAGTGCTTACAGTAAGCCAGCGTATCGATAGGTACATTAGCATTATCCTGACCATTCTACTTTCTTTCTTCGGGAAATTGCGTACGACGATGCTGTTGTAATTTATCCCGAAATAAATTCGCTGCCGCCCGACCGTGAGGCTGCTGGCGTGGAGATTTCATCACTCTGCGAAATGTCTCAAAGGACCGCTTCGCCGACGACGACAAATTTTGAGGGGTAGCCATGTCCCAAGTGTAGGTCCGCTGGGTCCAAAAAAAAACATTCTACCAGGCGATTTCACTAACGATTTTGAGTCCTGATACCAGTCCGGATCATTAGGCGGCATCTCATCAGGGGTCGGAAATGTTTGTGCCCGATTTTGAGCGTTTGTCAACAACTGCGCTCTACGAGTAGCATGAACATGATCGTCTGATGCCTGATACCAGTCCGGACCATTAGCCGGCATTGTCTCGGAATTCTCGATTTTGAGCGTTCTTCAGCAATCGTTCGCGGCGCGTAACATGGACATTCGCGTAAGGAGCCGCTTGAAGTATGGGCTTCGTGCGCCCAATCCTGCGCTTCACCGGGCTAATTCGCTTCATGTTGATAGCCCCGCTATCAGATAACTGGTTAGTTGGTGACAGCTCCGCTTGTGTTGGGTATTGAGGGGCCCAGGTGCGTGGCCTTGTTGATTCGGCCTCAGACTCAGAAAAATCATCATCCAGTATCGCCTGGGCCGTGTCCTGCGGCATGGATGTGTCAATCTCTGTCAGTGACAACTTACGGAGTTGACGGAGTTGCTCTTTAATAAGACGTCTCTTTTCCATTGCCTCCTTCACATGCAACAACGAATTCAAGTGTATTGATCGCATAAACCAGGATTGTTTAACAAGCATAAAATTGCCAAACAGCGGAGACTCAACAAGGTTTATCCCAGCATCAACCAAGGAGAGAATCTAAACTCAGAGAGGGACAGAAATATTTTTTGATGGAATTATCTCGGAACCGAAATACCGGGAGTATGGAATCATCAATATAGATATCTCTGATGGGCATAAAGACATCCCTAACTATCAGTACAATCTAGAGCATAAGGCCAAAGATTGTGTAAGCCACAATCGTTGAAGACGTGGTGACGCTGCCTTTGGATTGGATCGTAGAATAAGTGAGAACCTTTTTCACCTTAAGAGGTGTTTTTCAATGGCTCAAGAATTACGAGTCCAATGCATATAAAAGCAGAGACTTGAATCGAATAAATCACAACTATTCACTTAAAACTTAAAACACTTTAAGATACTTTAATATCTGAGAACAATAAAGTGGCCTGCTTGATCCGACATCCATTCTGGGGCTCGGCTAATCCCATCCAAGGTTTGTATTGAGTACTGGGCCTCAGACTGCAGCCGAATCAACTCCAAATGGATTCTCACCGTGTCGTCGTCTCCGAGTGCCGGTGTCTTGGCACATGCTGTCTCCCCCTTATTGCATAGCTCGGTCAAATGCCGAATTGTTCCACGCAGTCGTTTCAACAGTTGGGCACAGGCTTGCTTGCCCACCGTAGGCGACGGTCTGGCCTCGGGTCCCGTCATTGTTGTAAAAAAAAAAAATGTTAAATCAAGTCGTTTCTTAGTTAGTTAACCTTTAAAGAACGTAGTATAATAAATACAGTAGTTCGGTCACTTAAAAAATGTGGTCAAAACCAAGTGACACTTGATAAAGAGTGTTAAGTCTGAAATAAGTGAACTCAGTCAGAAGTGCCGATATGAACGGCGCGTCTGCTGTATTTATTAATCACGTCTTTGTGTAAGACGAGATTTTCTCTAACAACGGTAGATTGTGAAAATCTCCGTATCTAAGATTCCGGTCTCCTAGTTACTAATTAATTATGACACTCGGTGAGTCATCATTCTATTTCTCTAAACTATATTCTACTATATAATCCGGTCCTCGGCCCGATCATCAATAACTTCCTCTCAGGTCTGAGCCTCTGGGTCTACCACTCTTAGGTCTGAGCCTCTGAGTCTACTGCTCCTAGATCTGAGTCTTTCTAGTCGGCCATAGTAGATCCTCCTACTAGGTCTGAGCCTCAATAAATCCTCTTAGGTCCGGTCCTCTGGTCCGGTCCTAAGTCCCTGTCTGCAGTACTTTGTCCACAGCTCCGGAGAGGTTGTCAGTCCTCTCCTTTCCTGCTACCTCACACCTTTAAGACATTTAAGACCTCACAATGGACCGTTGGAAATGTTATGAAGATTAAAAAAATATGACTAATCATTCAAATTGGTCAAAAGTAAAGTAAAGGCTGCACTAATCGTTTGATACGCAATAGATGGCATTTCATTCTAAGTAGCAATCGACGCTACAGATCGAGCGGTACTATATTAAACTATAATGTGTAAACTTCGATGGATATTTCTATGTTTTAAACTATGTTATATAAACTAAGATACAATTTAAGTCAGTTAGGATTTAGCAGTGGTAGCTTGTGTAAGAATGATCGGGACTGCCTCTTGGTAAGAGCCTTAATATATTCGATCACACAGGACGTACCTCTAGCTGTTCTTCGTTAAATAATTTTCACTAGAAGTACTGTGTTCATGACCACATGCCTGATTTGTAGATAGACATAAGAACGTAAGTCAAGTTAATACATTAGCTGATATAAATAAAGTTCCATCTGAAGAAAAGTTAAAAAAGAAAAAGACTTATTGGATTTTGGAGATTGGCGGGAGGACCAAAACCTGTAAATAGTAGTTCAGAGATTATAAAATTTAGTTTATAATATCCTACATCTACTATCGTCTCAAATAGGTCCAAGTAAATGAGTCATACCAAATACTCAGGCTATTGGAGCCATCAAAGTGAATTTAGAACACTTTGGAAATATTGGAAAAAAGAATTTGTATTAAATTATTTAAAATACAAATAAAACCAATATGTTATCTCATTTGATCTTGATATTTTAGACTGACCGGAGGCCGTATTTCTACATAGCCCCCAGTAGCTTTTTAGGACTACGGACGTACGTGAAGGTACGATCTAGTTGGTAAAGCGAAAACCAAAGTAAAACGGTTTCGGTCATGGCTTATCGAGTAAGTATGTGCCTATATGTACGAGTTCAAGACATGTTGTACTCTATGTCGTTTAGTATTTGGTCCAGTAACCATTTCCGATGTATGCGCTTTACGTTTATTACTTGGTAAGGTAATAGCCAAAGATTGTTCTTCATTAGTAAGTAAGTTCGAAGGATTTTTTGCTCTGTTAGTAAGCAGATCAGAAAGTTTAGTCACATAGGAAGTAGGTGGTAAATAGGGAATTTCAGATCCATCCGGTTTGTAGTCACCTGAGGAAACCCTTTTCGTTTATCTCGTGTGTTCTTATGTAAACGCTTATTCTATTTCTTATTAAAAATACGAAGGAAGTCGCGAGATTCACGAAATGCATCAGATGTTAGCCAAGCTACTGTTCCATCCATAAAACGGGTCTTGTAGTAAGTGTAACCGTCTTCGGATGTTTTGTCAATTATATCTTTGACTTGTGACTCCATAACTGGGTACATCAGAATCAAATGAGCGAGCGAATGAAAGTTCGGAGGTAGGGATACGGTGAGTGCCTAGATTGGTTGCGCTAGTACCATCAATGTTATTCACTTCGTAAGTATCACTCTTTCTCATCATGGTATGAAATAACAAAAGGTCCTATCGTCTTAGAAGAGAGTTCGGTAACGTTGGCATTGCGATTTATAATGTTAACATAATCGCCGACTTTGAACTGAACAATGTTCTTAGTGTTATTCCATCGGTCATACGCTTTGGTAGAACGCGATTCTTGTGCTCGAGTAAACAGGGGTAAACAACGTTCTGCATATGCTCGATCTTTTGTAGCCACGGAGTAAGTGGTTTCGGGCGCAGTTTTATCAAACGTTGCTTGTAATTCACGGTACGCGGCCAAAGAAATAGTGAAACGGGAGTGTTCCAGTTTGAGGATTCATGCAGTTATTCATTTGAGTCTGAACCCATTTCAAATGATAAGGCCACATATCCTCAACGTCATCTAGTGCGGTACGCAAGAGTTTCTTTAAGTTCTCTATGACGTGTCTCATTTGCACCCTGCGTTTGAGGTTTGTAAGGAACACCACGCCTATGGGTCATGCCTGATACGAGTATAAGTGCCTCCATTACGTCGGTACAAAACTCACTACCGTTATCAGAACATAGTACTCGGGGAAACCGAAGTCATTAAAGACGTGATAGCATTAATTCTGCCACTGTTTGTGGACGTTTGTTCGGTATTGCATAAAGCAAGTTATAGCCCGAAGCCACATAAGAAATGACAGATATATACATCGCCAGTATGCTTGGATCGCGGAGTTTAACCAAATCGACTTGTGACTCGGCGCATCGGTTGGTCTTCTGTCACACTTTTAGGGGTGCCCAACCGTATCGCTTGATCTGGTTCTTTCACAATCAGTACA
>LUCW03001780.1:0-22500 GCA_001586965.3 Sphaeroforma sirkka
AACAATCTAATGTTGTCATTATGTATCTCAGGAGTCTACCCCTCCTGATACTGAGGTTGCCCTTTCCAACAGGACTATGGTTCAGCCAGCGTTACGCAGAATCTGACTGACTTAGAAGGGCTCGAAAGTAGACTTAAAATTATACATAATTTAACGCATCGAGCATATGAATACTTATAAAATGGCTATTCGTGCAGGGCTTGATCACTGGCGCTGAAAGAAACCATACGTGAAGTATACCGACGCTGTACTGATTGTGAAAAGAACAGATCAAGCGATACGGTTGGGCACCCTTAAAGTGTGACAGAAGACCAACCGATGCGCCGAGTCATAGTAGATTTGGTTAAACTCCCGCGATCCAAGCATACTGGCGATGTATATATCTGTTATTTCTTATGTGGCTTCGGGCTATAACTTGCTTTATGCAATACCAGACAAACGTCCACAAACAGTGGCAGAATTATGCTATATCACGTCTTTAATGACTTCGGTTTCCCCCGAGTACTATGTTCTGATAACGGTAGTGAGTTTTGTACCGACGTAATGGAGGCACTTATACTCGTATCAGGCATGACCCATAGGCGTGGTGTTCCTTACAAACCTCAAACGCAGGGTGCAAATGAGACACGTCATAGAGAACTTAAGAAACTCTTGCGTACCGCACTAGACGACGTTGAGGATATGTGGCCTTATCATTTTGAAATGGGTTCAGACTCAAATAAATAACTTCCATGAATCCTCAAACTGGAACACTCCGTTTCATTATTTCTTTGACCGCTATAGTGAATTACAAGCAACGTTTGACAAAACTACGCCCGATAAACACGTTACTCCGTGGCTAAAAAAGTTCGAGCATATGCAGAACGTTGTTTACCCTGTTTACTCGAGCACAAAAAATCGTGTCCTACTTAAAGCGTATGACCGATGGAATAACACTAAGAACATTGTTCAGTTCAAAGTCGGCGATTACGTTAACATTATAAATCGAAACGCCAACGTTACCGAACTCTCTTCTAAGACGATAGGACCTTTTGTTATTTCCTACCATGATGAGAAGAGTGATACTTACGAAGTGAATAACATTGATGGTACTAGCGCAACCAATCTAGGCACTCACCGTATCCCTACCTCCGAACTCTCATTCGCTCGCTCATTTGATTCTGATGTTCCAGTTATGGAGTCACAAGTCAAAGATATAATTGACAAAACATCCGAAGACGGTTACACTTACTACAAGACCCGTTTCATGGATGGGGACAGTAGCTTGGCTAACCTCCGATGCATTTCGTGAATCTCACGACTTTCTTCGTATCTTTAATAAGAAATGGAATAAGCGTTTACATAAGAACACACGAGATAAACGAAAAGGGTTTCCTCAGGTGACTACAAACCCTGACGGATCTGAAATTCCCTATTTGCCACCTACTTCCTACGTGACTAAACTTTCTGATCTGCTTACCAACAGTGCAGAAAATTGTTCAAACTTACTTACTAATGAAGAACAGCCTTTGGCTATTACCTTACCAAATAATAAACGTAAGGCGCCTACATCGGAAATGGTTACTGGACCAAATACTAAACGTCATCGAGTACAACATGAGTCTTGAACTCGTACATATAGGCATATACTTACTCGATAAGTCATGACCGAAACCGTTTTACTTTGGTTTTCGCTTTACCAACTAGATCGTATCTTAACGTACGTTCGTAGTTCTAAAAGCTACTGGGGCTATGTAGAAATACGGCCTCCGGTCAGTCTAAAATATCAAGATCAATTGAGATAATACATTGGTTTTTTATTTGTATTCTAAATAATTTAGTACAAGCTTTTTTCCAATATTTCCAAAGTGTTCTAAATTCACTTTGATGGCTCCAATAGCCTGAGTATTTGGTATGACTCATCTACTTGGACCTATTTGAGACATTAGTAGATGTAGGATATTATAAACTAAATTTTATAATCTCCGAACTACTACTTATAGATTTTGGTCCTCCCGCCAATTTCCAAAATCAATAAGTCTTTTTTTTTTTTTTAACTTTTCTTCAGATGGAACTTTATTTATATCAGCTAATGTATTAACGTGACTTACGTTATTATGTCTATTTACAAATTAGGCAAGTGGTCATGAACACTTAGTACTTCTAGTGAAAATTATTCAATAAAGAACAGCTAGAGGTACGCCCTGTGTGATCGAGGATATTTAGGCTCTTAACAAGAGGCGGTCCCGATCATTCTTACACAAGCTACCACTGCTAAATCCTAACTGACTAAATTGTATTTTAGTTTAATATAGTTTGAAACCTAGTAATTTCCATCGAAGTTTACAGTATGGTTGGAATGCCTTGTGTATGATCCCGAGTGCTCGTGTAATAGACCTGACAATGCTGTTGACAAACTCAGTCCCCTCATCACTCTGAATTTTCCGGGGAAAGCCATGCTCACCGAACACCGATACTAACTCCGTTGCCACCGTCTTAGCATCCTGTGCAGGTAGCGCCCGTATAATGGAGTATCCGGATGCCACATCCAAGACATGTAAAATAAACTTGTTGCCTTTAGTGATGTCACTGCCATCGGAATGAGATCCATCTAAATATGGTCCCACGGATAAGGTGCCGTAATACTCATTGAAGGATGAAATCTCTACTTCATAGTGTCACTACCTAAACATGTACGACATAGTTTACGGACCTCTTCCGTTATCGGAAGCATTTGGTCCCAATTATGTCCATCGTCTCGCATCTGTTGTATTGTAACCGCTGGAGCAGGATGTCCTTGTTCATGAAACTGCCAAGTAAGTTGCACCCGGCTGTTAGCCTCCCCATGTCCAGGGTCATTTATCACCGTCGCCCCCGCACAAATCTCAGGTACTTGTTCCGCAACCTGACGAGTACGACTAGTCATGGCCGGTTGTGCCCATGTCTCTTGATAAGACTATTAGCTTCTTCACACACAGGTACCTCGAGACCCAAATTACACCAAAACGACGGAGAAACTTCATACCCCGACGGAGGGCCGATACGTACCACTACTGTATGTTCCCATGGGTACTTACCACCCGCCTGTGTACCATGCTTCATGAACGTATGGGCTGTGCGCGGGATTAGCAACGGATCTGCTTACATCATCGATAGAAGCAGAGGGAACCATGCTATGCGTGTGTTCAATGGAAGACATATTGTTGCAGATGCCTTATCGGCCAATACTTTACGAAGTACCTTATGAATGAGGCGCCATGGTGGATTCATCCATGCATTGTACTTGCTCCAGTCAAATTTGAACGCGCCTCCATCTTTATCGTAAGACCAGTATTGGCGTAATTGAGCATTGTGACTTGATGCAAACGCGTCCACATCGTTCGGTCCGAAGTGTGTTTGAACTTGATCAAAGAAATCAGGGTACAACTTCCAGCGCGATGTATAGAAGATGGCCGGAAAGTTAATATCCGCCGTGCCCTCATGAGCCCGGCTCCACATGTCTGATAATTTATTCAATTCTCCTGGGACATGTGTTATCACGAAGTTAAATTGCGCGATAATATGATGCCAACGTTGCAGCATACTATTCAGTTTCAACTGGGTGTTCATGTATACCAGCGCCTTATGGTCCGTATGCACCGTAAAGCGTTGGCCTATTAGGTGATCATGAAAGAGGACCAATGCATATGTAAGTGCTAACAGTTCCTTCATCGGTGTTGCGTATGTCTGTTGCGCCTTGCTGAGAGTCTTCGAAAAGAACATCAAGTAGTGTTTGCGGCCGTCAATCAACTGAAACAATGCCCCGCCAATACCGTAGTCACTGGCGTCGGTTTCTAACTCTAGTGGGACCCCGTCAACCGGGAAGTTCAACCGTACTGCAGATACAATTGTTTCCTACATCTGATCCCATGCCAGTTGATGTTCTGGTTTCCAACGATCCCCAATGGGTTCTTTCGGCTTGAGTTTCGAAAATGATCGCAGTGGGGCCACTTTATGTGCAAATTTAGGTAAGAGTTCATGTAGAAAGTTCGCCAACCCCAATGCAGATGCTATGTCCCGTTGACATCGTGGCACTGGCCAGTCGATCAACCGTTGTTGCTTCTCATGATCATCATCAATGCCTTTGCAGAAACCTTCTTCCCCAGGACCATCACCTCACTCACTGCAAAGTGACACTTCTTCTGGTTAAGCTTGAAGTTGTTCTCGGTAAGCAGGCGGATGACCTCCTCCATTGTTGCAATATGCTCCTCGTAATTGTCAGATGCAATTATTAGGTCATCGACGTAGAACTGCACGTCTAAACCCGCCATCAGATTACTAATTATACGCTAAAATTGTGACGTAAGGGTCGACAATCCAAATGGAGCCGTCGTGAAGGAGTATTAGTGACTATCCCAAGTAAACTAGAACATATGTTGTGAGTCCTCGTGGACTGGGAGGCGATGATATGCCGCAGATAAATCTAGCGTGGTATAATATCGCTTGCCTCGTAAATTACAGATAATCTCATTAACCTTTGGTAATGTAAACTGGTCGCCCGGAATAAGGTCGATGATTTGTCGCAAATCCAAACACACCCGAACCTTAACGAGTTCCCCGATAGTGTAAATGATGGTACTGCTAGTAACGGCAGGTTGACCACTGACGCCGACGTATGGCGCTTGGGTACCAATTCATCTTCCATTTATGTAGCTGTTGTGTGACGCGTGGTTTGTACTTATCTGACACAAAGCTCTGTGTTTGGCGTTGAAGGCCCAACAGTTCATCTCGAGGTGTGAGAAGGGACACTTCACTGCCTGGTATCGTACATCTAGCTTCGTCAAAAATAGTCTCGTTGTTATCTAAATACTTCCGTAGTCGTTGCCTTATATCCTCAGGCTCGAACAAGTCTGGTGCCATGCGAATGTCTATTGGTTCGAGTAGTGCATCCATAACATTACGATTGATTTCCGGAAATGGTGTAGATAATCCCGTGAGACCTAAGCCCAACTCGCCCATAATATCCATTCCCAGGATTACATCAATGTTATCGGGTAAATTCACAAGTTCAAACGTACAACTTGAAGCAGACTTCATACCATATTGCACCGTTGTGGCGTGTGTCCTGCCTAGGCGCGGAGTGCGGAAAGCTTTATCCGCCAGGTATATGTAACTCTCCTTAGCTGGTGGTGTATTGGACAGTTGCGCCTTTGTTGCGGATACCTCATTGATAACGGAAGGGTTCGCCCCCCTATCAATGAGTGTGCGCATCGCATATCCGTTGACTTGTAACGTAACATATACACGATTGTCATTAGGGAACAATTTATCTTTTACTGCGAATATTCTTGTTGCCATTTGACCAAACGTAACGCACATGTTTAACTCGGACACCCAACATCTCAGTTTGAGTTCGGTTCCGGTTTCTATCAACTCATCTTCACTGGCGACATATGACTCGTCGACCAAATCATGAATGTGCATCACCTCGCTCTCTCCTACCTCAGTTGGCGTCGGATCAGACATCTGATCATCTCCAGCCACGAGATTAACGCGAGGGCGGAAATTATTACCCTGCGCCTGTTGTGTGCGCGCGGATGTTCTTCCAGCCGATGTACGGTGCTGTGGCGCACCTCCAGGTTGTGTACGGCTACCCGTGTTCGTTGAAGTCGGTGCTGCAGTAACTTAGGGCAACGTGGTGCGTGTGCTGGGCCAGGAGGAAGATTCTGCTTACACGACCCACAACGAGCCCTAGGGTTCGATGCTGGTGGCGCGTGCGGATTAGGTCGTGTGGTCCACACGCGTCCGTGTGCGTGAACGGGAACCCCCCTGAGATTTGTAATGGTCGGGAGAGGTTTGCCCGACGGTGTTCTTCCGCCTTGTCAATACTCACTCGAAATACATCACGCATTTGTATCGCGGAATATTCTCGCCAGTTAGGGTGCATGCGAAGAGTGTCACGGTAGTATGCACCCCCCCGCAGCTTGATTAGTTAGGTTGAGCATACCATGATTGCGGTATACTTGTAGCGGATTTTCATACTGTCGCATTTACATAAAATCGACTTTGTGTTCGAAATCTCGAAGTTGGGTCTCGAGTGACACTGAAGGGTTTAACTTCATGCACGCCAATACATTTCTGTATGCGTTATCTTCCAGATCTTGTTCGTGTGTACGTACAATATAAGCAGTGGCGTCGTGGAACGACATGTACTGCAATTTTTGTTCGTTCTCCACAATAAAATCCAAAAGTGCCTTGGGTGTGCCTTCTTTCTGTAGTGCCCTATGGAGGCCCATTTGCATATGAATCGGGTCTAGTTTGTGAAATTTTGCATTCTTATGCCAATCCAAAATAAACGCCTGCAGCTGTTATATCTGCGGAATATCCAAATAATAGCTGCCCTGTGGATTAGGTGGCCATTCCTTGGGTGTCCGTTTGTTGACCGTTATTGTGCAAATCTTTAGCGTCTCGTTAATTGTACGAATTAAGCTCTGCAGCGCACGAGCGTCGTCAGTGCGTCCCGTAGCTTCTGCTTGCATCATACGTTGGGTGGGAATAAATACCTGCGTTTTCATCTCTGCCGCGGTAAATTCATTAATGCACGCCTCCGTAGGTGGTGATATCTTACACCATTTCACCTCCTGCGGGTCTTCTAGGTAGCGATCGTGGTGAGCAGGCAAGTGCTTACAGTAAGCCAGCGTATCGATAGGTACATTAGCATTATCCTGACCATTCTACTTTCTTTCTTCGGGAAATTGCGTACGACGATGCTGTTGTAATTTATCCCGAAATAAATTCGCTGCCGCCCGACCGTGAGGCTGCTGGCGTGGAGATTTCATCACTCTGCGAAATGTCTCAAAGGACCGCTTCGCCGACGATGACAAATTTTGAGGGGTAGCCGTGTCCCAAGTGTAGGTCCACTGGGTCCAAAAACATTCTACCAGGCGATTTCACTAACGATTTTGAGTCCTGATACCAGTCCGGATCATTAGGCGGCATCTCATCAGGGGTCGGAAATGTTTGTGCCCGATTTTGAGCGTTTGTCAACAACTGCGCTCTACGAGTAGCATGAACATGATCGTCTGATGCCTGATACCATCTCATCAAGAGTCAGAATTGTCTGGTCTCGATTTTGAGCGTTCTTCAGCAATCGTTCGCGGCGCGTAACATGGACATTCGCGTAAGGAGCCGCTTGAAGTATGGGCTTCGTGCGCCCAATCCTGCGCCTCACCGGGCTAATTCGCTTCATGTTGATAGCCCCGCTATCAGATAACTGGTTAGTTGGTGACAGCTCCGCTTGTGTTGGGTATTGAGGGGCCCAGGTGCGTGGCCTTGTTGATTCGGCCTCAGACTCAGAAAAATCATCATCCAGTATCGCCTGGGCCGTGTCCTGCGGCATGGATGTGTCAATCTCTGTCAGTGACAACTTACGGAGTTGACGGAGTTGCTCTTTAATAAGACGTCTCTTTTCCATTGCCTCCTTCACATGCAACAACGAATTCAAGTGTATTGATCGCAGTAAACCAGGATTGTTTAACAAGCATAAAATTACGGCCAAACAGCGGAGACTCAACAAGGTTTATCCCAGCATCAACCAAGGAGAGAATCTAAACTCAGAGAGGGACAGAAATATTTTTGATGGAATTATCTCGGAACCGAAATACCGGGAGTATGGAATCATCAATATAGATATCTCTGATGGGCATAAAGACATCCCTAACTATCGGAGAAGTACAATCTAAGAGCATAAGGCCAAAGATTACAATGTAAGCCACAATCGTTGAAGACGTGGTGACGCTGCCTTTGGATTGGATCGTAGAATAAGTGAGAACCTTTTTCACCTTAAGAGGTGTTTTTCAATGGCTCAAGAATTACGAGTCCAATGCATATAAAAGCAGAGACTTGAATCGAATAAATCACAACTATTCACTTAAAACTTAAAACACTTTAAGATACTTTAATATCTGAGAACAATAAAGTGGCCCGCTTGATCCGACATCCATTCTGGGGCTCGGCTAATCCCATCCAAGGTTTGTATTGAGTACTGGGCCTCAGACTGCAGCCGAATCAACTCCAAATGGATTCTCACCGTGTCGTCGTCTCCGAGTGCCGGTGTCTTGGCGCATACTGTCTCCCCCTTATTGCATAGGTCGGTCAAATGCCGAATTGTTCCACGCAGTCGTTTCAACAATTGGGCACAGGCTTGCTTGCCCACCGTAGGCGACGTTCTGGCCTCGGGTCCCGTCATTGTTGTAAAAAAATGTTAAATCAAGTCGTTTCTTAGTTAGTTAACCTTTAAAGAACGTAGTATAATAAATACAGTAGTTCGGTCACTTAAAAATGTGGTCAAAACCAAGTGACACTTGATAAAGAGAGTTAAGTCTCAAATAAGTGAACTCAGTCAGAAGTGCCGATATGAACGGCGCGTCTGCTGTATTCATTAATCACGTCTTGGTGTAAGACGAGATTTCCTCTAACAACGGTAGATTGTGAAAATCTCCGTATCTAAGATTCCGGTCTCCTAGTTACTAATTAATTATGACACTCGGTGAGTCATCATTCTATTTCTCTAAACTATATTCTACTATATAATCCGGTCCTCGGCCCGATCATCAATAACTTCCTCTCAGGTCTGAGCCTCTGGGTCTACCACTCTTAGGTCTGAGCCTCTGAGTCTACTGCTCCTAGATCTGAGTCTTTAGTCGGCCATAGTAGATCCTCCTACTAGGTCTGAGCCTCAATAAATCCTCTTAGGTCCGGTCCTCTGGTCCGGTCCTAAGTCCCTGTCTGCAGTACTTTGTCCACAGCTCTTTAAGTTGTCAGTCCTCTCCTTTCCTGCTACCTCACACCTTTAAGACATTTAAGACCTCACAATGGACCGTTGGAAATGTTATGGATTAAAAAATATGACTAATCATTCAAATTGGTCAAAAGTAAAGTAAAGGCTGCACTAATCGTTTGATACGCAATAGATGGCATTTCATTCTAAGTAGCAATCGACGCCACAGATCGAGCGGTACTATATTAAACTATAATGTGTAAACTTCGATGGATATTTCTATGTTTTAAACTATGTTATATAAACTAAGATACAATTTAAGTCAGTTAGGATTTAGCAGTGGTAGCTTATATAAGAATGATCGGGACTGCCTCTTGGTAAGGGCCTTAATATATTCGATCACACAGGACGTACCTCTAGCTGTTCTTCGTTAAATAATTTTCACTAGAAGTACTGTGTTCATGACCACATGCCTGATTTGTAGATAGACATAAGAACGAAAGTCAAGTTAATACATTGGCTGATATAAATAAAGTTCCATCCGAAGGAAAGTTAAAAAAAGAAAAACACTTATTGGATTTTGGAGATTGGCGGGAGGACCGAAACCTGTAAATAGTAGTTCAGAGATTATAAAATTTAGCTTATAATATCCTACATCTACTATCGTCTCAAAGGTCCAAGTAAATGAGTCATACCAAATACTCAGGCTATTGGAGCCATCAAAGTGAATTTAGAACACTTTGGAAATATTGGAAAAAGAATTTGCATTAAATTATTTTAATACAAATAAAAACCAATATGTTATCTCATTTGATTTCGATATTTTAGACTGACCGGAGGCCGTATTTCTACATAGCCCCCGGTAGCTTTTAGGACTACGGACATACGTGAAGGTACGATCTAATTCGTAATGCGAAAAGCAAAGTAAAACGGTTTCGGTCATGGCTTATCGAGTAAGTATGTGCCTATATGTACGAGTTCAAGACATGTTGTACTCTATGTCGTTTAGTATTTGATCCAGTAACCATTTCCTATCTATGCGCTTTACGTTTATTACTTGGTAAGGTAATAGCCAAAGATTGTTCTTCATTTGTAAGTAAGTTCGAAGGATTTTTTGCTCTGTTAGTAAGCAGATCAGAAAGTTTAGTCGCATAGGAAGTAGGTGGTAAATAGGGAATTTCAGATCCATCCGAGTTTGTAGTCACCTGAGGAAACCCTTTCCGTTTATCTCGTGTGTTCTTATGTAAACGCTTATTCTATTTCTTATTAAAAATACGAAGGAAGTCGCGAGATTCACGAATCGCATCAGATGTTAGCCAAGCTACTGTTCCATCCGTAAAACGGGTCTTGTAGTAAGTGTAACCGCCTTCGGATGTTTTGTCAATTATATCTTTGACTTGTGACTCCATAACTGGGACATCAGAATCAAATGAGTGAGCGAATGAAAGTTCGGAGGTAGGGATACGGTGAGTGCCTAGATTAGTTGCGCTAGTACCATCTATGTTATTCACTTCGTAACTATCACTCTTCTCGTCATGGTATGAAATAACAAAAGGTCCGATTGTCTTAGAAGAGAGTTCGGTAACGTTGGCATTGCGATTTATAATGTTAACATAATCGTCAACTGTGAACTGAACAATGTTCTTAGTGGTATTCCATCGGTCATACGCTTTAAGTAGGACACGATTTTTGTGCTCGAGTAAACAGGGGTAAACAACGTTCTGCATATGCTCGAACTTTTGTGGCCACGGAGTAACGTGTTTATCGGGCGTAGTTTTGTCAAACGTTGCTCGTAATTCACTATCGCGGTCAAAGAAATAATGAAACGGGAGTGTTCCAGTTTGAGGATTCATGAAGTTATTCATTTGAGTCTGAACCCATTTCAAATGATAAGGCCACATATCCTCAACGTCATCTAGTTCGGTACGCAATAGCTTCTTTAGTTCTCTATGACGTGTCTCATTTGCACCCTGCGTTTGAGGTATATAAGGAACACCGCACCTATGGGTCATGTCTGATACGAGTACAAGTGCCTCCATTACGTCGGTACAAAACTCACTACCGTTGTCAGAACATAGTACTTGGGGGAAACCGAAGTCATTAAAGACGTGATAGCATAACTCTGCCACTGTTTGCGGGCGTTTGTTCGGTATTGCATAAAGCAAGTTATAGCCCGAAGCCACACATAAGAAATAACAGATATATACATCGCCAGTATGCTTGGATCGCGGGAGTTTAACCAAATCTACTATGACTCGGCGCATCGGTTGGTCTTCTGTCACACTTTTAAGGGTGCCCAACCGTAGCGTTTGATCTGGTTCTTTTCACAATCAGTACAGTGGCGGTATACTTCACGTATGGTTTCTTTCAGCGCCGGGTGATCAAGCCCTGCACGAATAGCCATCTTATAAGTATGCTCATATGCTCGATGAGTTAAATTATGTATCATTTTAACTCTACTCTCGAGCTCTTCTAAGTCAGTCAGATTCTGTGTAACGCTGGCTGGATGAACCATAGTCCCGTTAGATAGGGCGACTTCAGTATCAGGAGAGGTAGACTCCTGAGATACGTAACTAACAGCATTAGATTGTTGAAGTATCTTCTTCAGTTGTTTTGCAACTCCTGGCTGTTCTTTAAGCAGCGCTTTAAGTAGCTGAGTACGAGCTTCAGGTTCTCTTAGAGCTTTGAGTCTTTGACCCAGGGCCTTAGCTAGTTCCATGATTTTGCGATCTAATGCCGTTTCAATCGGTATTACCTCGACTGCATTCTTGTTGGGTGCATGTGTTGTACGAGTCTTGAGCTTTTATTCGAACTCCTTAGACTCCTAGTTTAGCTAAGAACTCGGTTGAGGGTTTCCACTTAATGGTGCCTGCAGGACCGATGCGACAAACAATGGTGTGTTTCCAAGGTGTCTTCTTAATAGAACAGGATCCCTGATACAAGAACGTGTCGGTTTCACGGTAGACATAGATAGGCTCGTCTTGATCATTTTAATTAAATCACGTATCTATGGGTCAAAGCTACGTAAGGGACAACACAGCGTAATGGTAGACTTAGTAATATTAACATAATTTTACAACTGTGCGATAAGTTGCCAAGGTGGGTTAGCCCCCACGCATTATGCTTTAATAAGTCAAGTTGAAAGGCATCACCTTTAGGATGAGTCAACGACCTATAATCAGAAACCTGTTTGTTATGTTCTGCGGCGAACATATCAATAGTAAATGGACCCCATCGTGATTGAGCGAGGTTAAACCATTTCTTATTTAGCATCCAATCGGTTGCTAATAACTCTTTGACTGTTTTCTGGTAGTCGGGCACAAGTCGAGAGAGCATGTCAGGAAGATGGTTATGTATTCCTGGAATGTGTGTTATATTAAAAGCGAACTTGGCAATAATGTCATGCCAGCGGCTCACCAACTGTGAATCAGGGTTCATATCTTTTAAGTATGTTAAAGACTTTTGATCACAGGCGACAGTAAAGTAACTTCCATAAAGGTAGTCTTTAAACTGTCTTAGCGCAGTAACTATAGCAAGGAGCTCTTGTTTAACGGTAGGGTAATTCCGTTAACTCTTATTATAACTCTTGCTAAAGAATTGTAAGTAAAGTGGTTTACCATTTATCGTTTGGTAAAGCACTCCACCTACCGCTCGATCTGAAGCGTCGGTTGCTACTTGAAATGGGACACCATCCACAGAGTATTGCATGATGGGTGCGTCCATTACTTTGCTTTTGACTAGCTTGAATGCATCATCACATTCTTTAGTCCAGAGCTTTCCCAAAGGTCTTTTGTGCAGCCGTAGGTGACTGAAAGGCTTTAAGTAATGAGAAAGATGAGGTACCGAATCCGAGAAGAAGTTAACAAACCCACACACAGAGTTCACATCTCTTCCAGTAATCGGTGTTGATAAATCCAACAGAAATTGTTTCTTGCCAGGATCAATTTCTACCCCTGCTACAGATACCTTGTAATCAAGTAAGCGTATAGTATCTTTAGCAAAAGAACACTTGTCCTCGTTAATCTTAAGTTTGGCATGGTTTAGTCGCTTTAAGACTTCCTTAACGAGTTTAGCATGTTCATGTGCTGACTTTGTAAAGATAACAAACCCTAAAACTATATACTAATACGTTCATAGTTCCATCATAACTTGTTGGAAAACATGTGTAAGCCTTCAGGTGCACCTTGAAACTGGTACTTCATACCTTGCCAAGTAAAGGAAACGTTTTCTATGAGGCTCATATATTTGTTATTAATGGAATGCAGTTTTTAAGTCTACCTTGGAAAAGATAGTCACACCTTTCATTTTGCGTCGTATCTCGCTTATCTTTGGTAAGGGAAAACTATGTTGCGGAATTAGTTTGTTGATTGGCGACAGGTCTAGTACTAATCTTGTTTTACTAGACGTTCCATCAGATTTATATTGATCGACCGCTAAGAGAGCTAAGTTAACTGGAGTTGCATCATAATTGATTTCAATTAAAACCTGTTTTAACCAATCTTCAATTTGGATTTTGACAACGTCTTTGAGTCTCCAACTCGCGTAGTTATGTGAAGGACACTTTAACTTAGGGAAGTCGACGTTTGTTAAGTCAAGCTTAACGTACCCGTTAGAGAACTTAAACATACACCAGTCAGTTATTGCAATCTTTCTGTTTTGTATAATTAAGTCCATAATTATATCGGTAAAGTGCGGAATCATATCTTTAGCTTCACCTTCCGGAGGTTTAGGCATCTTTTACATGTTATCATCTGACTGATCTTTATTTGGGTCTAGCCCATTAGGCAGACCAGTGAGAGTTATACCTAAACTGAGAAGATCAGTCATACCTGTGATTAAATCGTATTTCTGAGACATGTCAGATTAGGTGAGTCTTTACTTAATGTATTTTATCATACTACTATATCAAACCACGTTAGATATCACTCTTTAGCAAGAAATATGACAGAAGTCAACGGAACTGCCCAACCGTTAAGTAAGAACTATTTGCTATTCTTTACTTCTGCGTGTGATCAATAGTCTTTAACATACTTATAAGACATGAACCCTGATCCGCAGTTGCTGAGCCGCTGGCATGTTATAATTCTCAAGTTTGCCATTATTATTACACACACACCAGGATAACAAGACTCTTTCTGTCATGCTCTTACAACTATTTCTTGACTTCCAGGAAACAGTCAAAGAAATATGTTCTACTGATTGGATGCTTAAAAAGAAACGATTCCGCCCCGCTCATTCGTGTTGTGGTCTATTTACAGTTGGTACGTTTGCTACCGAACCTAACCAACAAGAATCCAAATATAGATCGTAGACACACCCTGAAAGTGATGCGTTTCAGCTCGACCTAACAAACTCGCAATGGCTAGTTAACATGAGTAGATTGTTTATCTTTTCAATTGGTTTGTACCTCCCGGCTGTTTTTTGAGCAACGCTTTAAGTAGTTGAGTGAGTGGCTCCAGAACTTGAGTCTTCCACGGCCCTAGCTAGCTCCATATTTTTAGAGGCAACACAATGATGTATTTATTTATATTAACACATTTTAACAGCTGGGATATTAAAAGGTTGAAAAGTAAAAAGTCAGTTGCAAGTCATACAGATTCTGTTCCGTGCTTTTCAACTCTGAGATCTGAAAGCCACTGCCACGTCGAAAAGAATACCTAACTGCTAATTTGGAGCTTTTAATTGCGTATTATTCTAGGTGTGAATTAAGAACAAACTTGAACAAAACGTCCCAATGACGATTGAACTCCGGCATCAGTGACTTCTTAGCACATCTCTTCATATTAAGGTTGCCATCATCCTGGTAAGCCCTGAACGTCTCAATAAT
This sequence comes from Sphaeroforma sirkka, assembly GCA_001586965.3. Taxonomy (NCBI): domain Eukaryota; class Ichthyosporea; order Ichthyophonida; genus Sphaeroforma; species Sphaeroforma sirkka. The sequence goes on from LUCW03001780.1 coordinate 14,565, forward strand.
CTTATATGTGGTACTCATGTAGTGCTGCATTTTGTAGATTTTTTTATACGTTTTTCTTATAGGCAACAAACTGTCGTTGTAGAGGTGAGATGCTTCCGGTTATTTTAGTAGAGGAGCAGGTTATGGTAGGAAGCTGCCGAACCACGCGCAGACTGAATCGTTGCGTTGCGTATATGTTCCACCATGTCCCTTTCGAAAGACAAAGTGTTTGCAAGCGGTATAATCGGTCATCAACCATATTGTATTCGGTTGTCAGCTATATTCCTTAGCGCATGTATCTTTTTTTGTGGGTTCTTTCAGACAATCCATACAGAACTCATTCACTACTCCTTTTTTTGGTTTACCATCAACCCAGAATTCTGCACACTTCTTTTTCGGTTTGGAGGTTGTACATCTTTCTTGAGTTCATGTTTCACAAGCATATCGTTCATGTACCTAAGGTTCTTTTCATTGTATATTGCTAAGCTGTACAAGTCCATATGTTCCTAGAGTTTGGCTGGCGACTTGTTTTGATAGTCGTGGACTCTCCAGGAGTTTGATGTCGTATTCGGGTGTATTATATAAAGATTGTGATCCAAATACCTGTCCAGTGTCAATGTTAGCACGTGTTTCTTCATTTCGCGGAACAAAGAGCATCACTGAATAACTGATCCTGGGAAGCTGGAGTTTGGATTTAGGCGAATGAAAAGCCTGGTCTCATACTATCACAATTACATTGTCTGTAATTGATTACAAGGAAGAAGTCGACCGTAGATGTTTCGAACAGAGTGAGCGCGTCATTGCCTCAGTTGACATGCAATAATAGTGTAAGTGTACTTTCTGCAAATAAAATGTCGCCTGAATGTCATCTCCAAAACTTTCCACATATGGGGGCTGAACGTCAAAAGTGGGAAGGTTTAATGACTTCGCGCGAAAGTTGGGTTTTATATCATTGCAGGTCTTGAACCCATGCTCACATGAGCATTATTTTTCTCCTTGCAATACGACTCGATCACAGAGCCAGTCTACTTTCGCTTGGAAATTATCTCCCGAGCGATATCCATTGATGGAGCATTATGAATACAAGCGACCACCTTGTTTGGGCAGTTCGTACAGTTGCAATTGCTTGGTCACATGTGTGTTATGTAGGAAAGTTTGCCTTTGTGTTGAAAGTGCCATCTAGAGCACATAGATATTGTGGACCATGACGGTAACGGTTTTTCAGTTCCTGACAACACCTAGATTCCGAGTAATCACGATTTAGCCAGATCCCTGTACGAAACGAAAGCTCGGGTCACTGCTGACCGGCTATGTAGATCTCTAACCCGGACAAGGGCGTCTATACGGCTGAACACATCTACCGTAACTAACATATCCTCGGTGTTTAGGCTACAATCGTACTAGTAGCTCCACCTTATTTGGAAGAGAAACAGAGGAGCACCAGCGCAAAACCCAAGATGCTAGAATTTTGAGGACAGTAAAAAAAAATATGGTTGTACCGAATCTCATAGTATTGAAGCGGGTGTAATGTAAATACAATTTGGAATATGTTAAAAAGAATCTGTAGTATAATATTTGCATTTTACATGATCTAGACTGTGTCTAATTTTAGTCCCGGTCATATGGTCGCTCACCACACTCACGTCTATCTCCACACGAACAGATACCGACTTGCCCGTTATCAACCACCCTATCCTCTCTGACTCCGGCCGATCCCCTACGCAAGTATATATTTTATCTGCGGATATTCCCCCGCATCTGATCTTACATCGTGGAGGGTGGCATGGGGGAGGGTCACTCCACCAGGGGGACCCTCCCCCTGGTGGAGGAGGGTCCCTCCCCGGGTGCTTATCCGGGGACCTGTCCTGTCCCTTCGGGGTCCCCTCTCTCCCCGGATAAGCACCCGGGGAGGTGTCCTATCTTATCCCTTCAGTCCGTGTAAACCGGTGGTCATGAAAAAGGCAGCCCCAAAGACAGAGTCAGCAATAGTAAATGATCTCTCCCTAGACCAATTTATAATCTTTTCTTACGCTCGCATACGTATGGATACCCGATGTTCAAAATAATGTCCTTGACTGGACTAACATTCCGTTTGTAGTGCTTTTCGAAACCACACTTGATCCGAATTCGAATACGTCACTACCTATTGCACAACCTGTCTTTTAGTCCGACGGCTTCCTCGTTCAATACTCCCTAGATGCAGTTTCAGTACCCCGTCAAGTAGTATTTTCCAACTCTCAGGCTCTATCGGTATAAACTTCGACAAAAAAAAGGGGGAGTTGTGGTCTGCAACACCATCTGGGGATTTCTTTTGTTTCTTAGATTTTGACCCGCGTGCACTAGGTTCATTATTGAAGAACCGATAGAAGTATCTGCCAAATACCAGGGCGGCCTCGACCATGTCGACGATCACAGTGACTAGGATTTTAAATTGGGGTGATAGGCACACGATAAAACCCAGATTTACAACTATTTGAGTTTGCCGAGAGTTTGACATTCAAGTGTAAAACCCTATAGATGAGCGCTTAGATATCACGAATCTGAGTACAGGTGGTAGATGAATTTCAAAGCTTAACCCGAATCGAATGATATATACCATGCAAAAATTGTATCTCAATATGCACCAGCTCCCCGTGCTTTATATTCCGTCGTCTGTCAAGTACATTATTTTTTTACCTGTACCTATTGGTTTGAATTCTGTGGCATTGGATATAGCCTTCGCCAGTAATATCCCTGCCGTTATTACGCGAATATCCAAAACGCCTTCCCACATTGTAGATAGACTAGATATGTAGATGAAGGATCTCTGTAGTCGTACCTCTATACGTAATCGACAACTGCTACCATTCTCATTCTTGAAACATTGTGCAATTAAACAAGTGTACAGCGGAATTTGTGAAACTCTAGATCTTACGGACTTTAGTCCGTTGTGGTTTTTTCTACTTCTTTTTTCTCCAGACCGTCATGACCCTAGTAAATAAGCTTCAAAACTGCAATGCTGAGGTATGACCAGGTGTCACCAAAAAATCGATTGCACCGAAGTGGGATGGCAGCAGGAAATATGGGTCGGATGGTCTTTTGAACTCAACGAATGAAACAAGCGGAGTTGATCAAACGGCCCACTTTCGAGTGATCCTGGAATTTCATCTGCACATATACACGGGTGACGTTGCTGAGTAGCTGTCTAGCCGTACAACCCAGTACCTGTGAAATATGTACCGAAATTTCAGAATGTTGAAGTGTACGTCGATCAGATCTAAGTTTGTGACCGTGATGCTTCATCTCAACACAAAAAAACCCCCATAGACTGTGATGCCGGCCCTAATACCAACGTTCGGAGAGCTACTACAGCCGGCAGCACAGCGTATTTTGCTCTAAATTACCTCAGCGGTGTCGAAAACTAATATAAAAAGTTCAATGATATAATACACATACGAACCAATAGAAAAACTTCAAAGGTAAGATACATATATTTGAAGTAGAATGTATTAAACGATATATACCTTCGAAACCACGCTCCGGGGAACCTTGTCTCATCGACGCTAGGATAGCTCTCTGTAGGCCATCTTCGTCCTCTTCTAACGCCATGTCTACTTTCACCTCAAGCTGCGCACCCGACGGCACACGCGCACTCTGCATCGTTTCATCGTTCGTCAACTCCACGCCGTTATAGTATAGGTGCTGGTCATTAGGAGCGCTCAGAAACCACTCATTCATGATGGACAACTAGGATATAGTAAGAGGTTGTAGCGAAAGTGTACGTGTGAGTACACATTTTACAGTGTCATTGTTGGTTGGTTAAGTCCCGTCTGTTATAGAAGAGGTGCTGGTCATTGGGACCGCTCAGAAACCACTCATTCATGATGGACAGCTAGGATATAGTAAGAGGTTGTAGCGAAAGTGTACGTGTAAGTACACATTTGCAGAGTGTCCTTGTTGGTTGGCTGAGTCCCGTCTGTTTTAGTATAGGTGCTGGTCATTTGGAGCGCTCAGAAACCACTCATTCATGATGGACAACTAGGATATAGTAAGAGGTTGTAGCGAAAGTGTACGTGTGAGTACACATTTGTACAGTGTCATTGTTGGTTGGTTAAGTCCCGTCTGTTATAGAAGAGGTGCTGGTCATTGGGACCGCTCAGAAACCACTCATTCATGATGGACAGCTAGGATATAGTAAGAGAGAGGTTGTAGCGAAAGTGTACGTGTAAGTACACATTTGCAGAGTGTCCTTGTTGGTTGGCTGAGTCCCGTCTGTTTTAGTATAGGTGCTGGTCATTTGGAGCGCTCAGAAACCACTCATTCATGATGGACAACTAGGATATAGCAGGAGGTTGTAGCGAAAGTGTACATGTGAGTACAATTTGGCAGCAAGGCATTGTTGATCAAAGCACTAACCGTTATAGAGTATATGCCAACCACAACTTCATGACCGGACAATAGTACATGCGGGACTGAAGTGATAGTGTACGTGTGAGTACCAACGTACAGTGTGGTGTAACATTTATCAACTCTCGTGCGTTGTAGTAGATATGCTGACCACTGCAAGCGCAGGAGTCACTTGTTCATGCTGGAGAGCTAACTGTCACGTTTGGTGTCTCATGCGATATGGAATATAGGGCTTTTAGGGTTATAGGGTTTAGGGTTCAGGGTTTAGCTAAAGCCTAATCCCTAAAAAGCACGCGTGAGCGTCAGTGCAGATTCGAAATGCCGCCACTGCGCATGCAGATCGGCTATGCTTCAGCATGATTTATACTTCCAGGAAGACAGGAGATGATTTGGTATGTATGACATATTACGCGAATGGGTTCGCTGGAATTCAATTACTAATTCCGTTGCGATCAACCAAGGAACGTACGTCACACTGATATACCTATAAGCCTGAGAAGTAGAATCGCTTGTTGAGGATCAAATTACTCTAACACAATATCCAACTGTGCACACCTACATAGAGGTTAGGTAGTCCCTTCTGCACTCTTTATACATATATTTAGACAACATCCCTCCCGATCAGGGCATGTGGTGAACTCCTGATTAGGGAACAAAGCATTATAATGAGATTGCGCACACACGCTTCATAAAAATAACTTGCGCATATGCACCAACCGGCACTACCCCTGCATGGATGATCACAACAACACATACCTTCAACTCCATCACTGTTGTGTTATAGGAAATATGGAACGATTTCAGTTTTTCCACTTCGGATACTGCCTTGATGTTAGCATGCCGATCACGAGACGACCGCCTCACATCTCCGGGAGCACTTCTGTTGTTTGCTTCCATCGTTTCCTGGCCGGTACTTGCTGTTTGGATGGATATAAACGTGTATGCATATATATATATATATATATATATATATATAAATATATATCATCACATATATATATATATATACATATAAAATATATGCTATATATATATATATATATATATATATATATATATATATATATATATATATATATATATATATATATACATAGATATATCTAAAACATAGATTTATCATAAAAAAAAAATACATACATATGGATATGCATACAGACATGCATATATGTATTATACACATATATATATACATATATATATATATATATAATATATATATAATATATATATACAATATATACATTACATTATATATTTGGCATATATTTATATACATATAAATGTTATATATGCAAATACATACATAATATACAATATGCATAATGGCATATTATACATACATACATACATATTATTATATAATAATAATATGCAATATATATATATGCATACACATGCATGACCACACATCACGCCATGCCAATAATAATATGCACATATACTATGCAATGAATACTTTCAGCCAATAAACATAATATGGCAATATGTATTGCGTAATAATAATACATAATATTGCACATGCATGTATGCCACATAATATTGTAGCCATGCATGTATGTAACATATATGGCATAATGTAATATATGCATAGCATATATATACATACATTGGCTATTGCATATACGCATATAATTGTCTGCATTATAATAAATATATATATACAATACATATATGCATCAATGCATACATACACACATGTATATAACATACATATGTATATATGTATATATATATATATAATATATATATATATATATATATATATATATATATATATATATATATATATATATAATATATATATATATATATATATATATATATATATATATATATATATATATATATATATATATATATATAATATATATATATATATATATATATATATATATATGTGTTGCAAACATATGTAGAGTTATTTGTATGAACATGTACTCATTTGTTTGCGTGTATCCCGGATTGATTAGAGATGCACCATCCGACAAACTAGCACTAACTTACGCGCACATACATTAATTTGGTTCTCACACGCGTAACGTATTTACCTGTGCTGCCGCCGGGGACTTCGTCGTCGTCTAACCGCTTAATTTTGATGATTCCTTTGCTGTACTTGAATGCCGCTTCCGCTTTTCCCGATAAGCCCTCTGCTTCACATTGTTCACAAAGCGGTGGCTGGGACACAATCTCATTCTTTATCATGTGATAGGAGTGATTATGTCAGTAACGATGTGCACACCCACACCTATACCACACACACGTCTACACGACACCCACATACTCACTTGTATCTCTATATCACACACACATGTATATCCCAATCCACAAAATAAACAGTAAACTATGACTCACAGGACTCTACTCTATTTACCAGTAATGATTACAGTACAACGCTTTAGCATGGCACTCTCGATGGTTTCCGTTGCACACACCTCTGAGCTCAGACGTAACGCAATGGCCTCTACATCACCGTACGTCGCTGCCAACCCTCTGAATGCGGCGTCGTCGATTAACCCAATCTTCGTAAGGTTGGTGCTTGTGGGTACTGGTTGCCATGGTGACGATACGTTGGGGTTGAGTGTTGATGAGAGAACTCGTATGTCTCAAATATGTTACTTCCTTTTTATACTTAAGACACGTGGGGTCGATATGAGGATAGTGGTGGATGTGAATGGACTATTACAGCTTTGTACACCACTGTACAGACTGATCTACACAGCTCAATGTTCCTTTTATGCAACCTGAACGCGTAGACCCAGGGCCTGGCAGCATTAGACAGGTATGTACATCAAGGCGGCAATGCGAGGCAGCTTTGTGTGTATCGAACATACACTTGAGCGTGTGTCAATTGTGTTACATACCTTGGTTTGCGCGTTCGGGTCGGTGCACTCTGAACGGCAGTCGCCTGTGATCACACAGAAGGGTTTCATTGCCCACACAGAAGGGACGAGGGCGTGCACCTGTATGCAAATATTTTCGGACTGGTCGTTAGGGTTACAAACCTTAGAAATTGTAGCTAGTTAGAGTTCCAGAGCTCCATGTTCACAGGGTTTTAGGGTTTCAACGCTTCGAATCGATAGGGTTATAGAGGTCCAAAGGTTTTTGTCTATAGACACTTAGTATTCCTAAACTTCTTCACTATAGAATCATAGCCTTCTTAATGAAACAGTGTTGATGGGTCACATCTGAAATGTTTTCTTCTCCACTGATATGCAGTTCCGGTGGACGGCAGATTCGCATTTCATTGGGGTTCGTAGCATGCTACAGAAATCAACACAGGTGACTGCAGATAAGCATTAGGGTTTAGAGTTATATGGGTTAATTGATATCGACAGCTTAGCGACACACTTACATGCAGAAATTGTTCAGACGAGGTCGAAATTTCGTTCGAATTGCACCACACTCACTCCGAATGGATATGAGACGGTCCTGACGAGAATTAAACATTCTCACACGCATGCATACACACATATACATATACACTCACAGCCACATATACACCCACACATGCACATGCACACATACATACATATATATATATATATACAGCCGCATACACCTACACATA